>PJEM01013490.1:0-40534 GCA_004023845.1 Helogale parvula | reverse complement strand
CTCCCTACACCAAACAAAGAACCAGAAAGCAAAGCAAGGGGAGGGCTGGCGCCACTGACTGAACCAAATTGATTCAAAACCTAAAAGTATATGCTTCTTTGCAAAGTAATGAGAAAACCATAGGATGAACAGAAGCCATATGTGCGGCCAAGAGGCAAAATATTGCTTGGGGGCTATTATTGCCTACTGGGCCCCAACAAAGTCTAGTTTATCCCATATAAGTATGGCTATTCCAGCTTTCTTTTGGCATCCAGTCACATGGTAGATATTTCTCCATCGCCTTACTTTCAATCTTAAGGTTTCTTCAGGTCTAAGTTGAGTCTCTTGTAGACAGCAAATAGATGGATTTTGGTTTTTTATCCATTCTGCTACCTTGTGTCATTTGATTGGAGCATTCAGTCCATTTACATTCAGTGTTATTATTGAAAACTGTGGATTTGGATTCATTGTGTTCCCTGTAGAGTTCATGTGTGTATTGATGTCTCTGGTGCCTTCTATTCCTTGCTACATGTCCCTCATAGAGTCCTTCTTAGGACTTCTTGTAGGGCTGGTGGTGATGAATTCTCTTAACTTTTGTTTATTTGGGAACACCTTTATCTTTCTTTCTATTTTGAATGACAGTCTCACTGGACAATGATTCCTTGGTTGCATACTGTTCCTGTTCATCACAATGAAGATTTCCTGCCATTCCTTTCTGGCCTGCCACGTTTCAGTAGGTAGGTCTGCAACCACTCTGATAGGTTTCCCTTTGTATGTTAGGGCCCTTTTATCCCTAGATGCTTTAGAAGTCCTTCTTTATCTTTATATTTTGCCAGTTTTACTATGAGATGTAGTGCTGAATGCCGGTTCAGGTTACTTCTTAGGGGAGATCAGTATGCCTCTTGAATTTCAATGTCTTTCTCTTTCCCCAGATTGGGGTAATGTTCGTCTATCATTTGATTAGGCACCCCTTCAGGACCTTTTCCTCTTTCTTGCTCTTCAGGAACTCCTATGATATGAATATTGTTCAGTTTGAATGTATCTCTCAGGTCTCCAATTCTCCTTTCATGCTCCTGTATCAGTTTCTCTCTCTTTTTCTTGGCTCCCTCTTTGGTTATAACTGTCTTCTAATTCACCCATTTTTCTATCTGCTTCTTCAGTCCGTTCATTTGCAGCCTCCATTTACTTTTCACCTCATTTGTATCCTTTTGAAGGTCCCCAGTGTGTGTATCAATAGTTTCTCTGATTGGTTTTTCAAGCCCAGTGATTAATTTTATGACAATTGTCTAAATCTTGTTCAGTTATATTGTTTATGTCTGTTATGAGCAGTTCTGTGGCTGTGATTTCTTCCTAGAATTTCTTTATCAGAGAGTTGTTTCCTTTCATCATTTTGACTAGCTTTCTGACTTTTGTCTGTTTTAACGTCTTGTTCTGTACTGTGTAATTGTTAGTATGGCTTTATTAAAGGAGGCTCTTTGACTGTCCAGGGCCTAGCATTTCAGGAGTTTTTCTTTTAATGGTGTCTCTTGGTTTCTCTTGTTATGCGTCTAATTAATATATTTCCCTACTCAATGATATTTGGGGATTTCCACTATGAGTTCTTTGGCTTGTTTCTTGAGGTAGCCCTGAAAAGGAAAACAGACAGACAAACACACAGGGAACACAAGCACGCTAACGCACTGACAGATCAAATAAACAAACAAACGAAATGGGAAGGGGAAAAAAAAAGGAGCAGGAAAGAAAAGAGAGGACAGGAAAGAGGAAAAAATTAGCCCAGGGCGACAGAGACAGCCAAAGATTAGGACAGTCTGTGAGCATAAATCCTGCAGAAGGTAGCGATAAGAATGAGATAAGGGAAAAAAATATCTGGATGGTAAGAGTTGTTTTAATCAAAGCAGTGCATAAATGTTGGTCTTTCCCTTTCTCCTGGAGCGAAAGGGAGAAAAGGAGGAAATAGGAAAAGAGAAAAGAGAAAACAAGGGAAAATTGTAAAAATTAAAAAATAAAAATAATAAGACAAGAAAAAAATTAAAAATAGTAAGAATTGTAAGAAAAGAAGAATTCAGCTCTCCAACGGGCATAGGCGTGGTTCAATGTAGGTAGGTCAGATCTCAGGGGCTGGTCTCTGAGACCCACCTTAGTGGTTGCAAGGAGAAGAATAGTGGCACCACCAGCCCTCCTCAGACCATGGGTTGCCTGCTACTCTCTTGAGTGCCTCGGGCGGGTTAAATTGTTTCGTTTTTCTGGGTTCAGCCAGGTCTATAAATCCTAGTCCACACACTTTAATGCTTCCACTTAATGATCTCTGTTAAAATGATCTCTGGGAGATGGATGGCTTTCTGGCCAGGATTGTGTAGGGGAACTGGGGAGCCAGCTTTTCCCTTGCTCCACGTGAAGTCGGCAGGCTGCCAAGTCCACAGGAGAACAAGCCCACTGAGGGGGACAGATTTCTCTCCCTGCACCCAGTGGTGCACATGGAAAGTTTGTCCCTCCATGCAGGCTGAGGTCGCCCCTCTCCAGAGGTCATGCTATGTGCATTTCAGCCTCTCCTTCTCTTGTCCTTGGCTCTGCGCTGTCCTGCAATGCCATCCCACTCAGTGACCTGCACGGCTGGTTTGCCTGTGGCCCTCCAAGGTTCTCTGCCACCCTGCATGGCTGCCTTCAGCGGCCCTGAATGGTGCTGTGCCGCCTCTGGACACACAGCTCACTGTGGGCCTTGCACCAAGTTTCTGGGTACTCTACTTCCCAGCTCTGCTTTGAGCTGGTGTTTACTCCCTCAGAGTGTCTGGTCCCAGTTCCCACTCACTCAGGCATCCCTGAGGCTGTTATCAATAAGAGGTGTGTGCGTGCACCTCTGTTCTTGAGATCAAAACATTGTGGCCTTTAATTCTCAGGTTGATGGCTGCAGGCATGTGGAGGTAACAGTGTTCCCTATTTCTCTACCATCTTGCTCTCCACCTATGATCATTAGACTGATGTTCACCCTAAAACACCTTTAGATTGAAAGTTTGGAGATGGAGAACAACTTATCATGCTAATGGACATCAAGAGAATGGAGGTACTTTCCTCATATCACACTTACTAGATTTTAAAGAAAAATCTGTTACAAGAAATGATGAAGGCAGTATATCATCATAAAGGGGTCTATCCAACAAGAATTTTTACACCCCAAAACTCTAAGCACTGATATATATGAATCAAGCGTAAGAAACATATAGAAACCCATTGATAATAATACAATAATAATAATAGAGAACTTTAACACTCCACTGACAGCAATGGACAGATCATCTAAGCTTAAAACCAATAAAGAAACAATGCCTTTGGAAGACACAATGGGGTTAAAATGAACAAATTAGAAGACTATAGATTATGGTGAGGATGTGGAGAAACGGGCACTCTCCTACACTGTTGGTGGGAATGTAAACTGGTGTAGCCGCTTTGGAAAACAGTGTGGAGGTTCTTCAAAAAACTATCAATAGAACTTTCCAATGACTCAGCAATAGCACTACTAGGGATTTTCCTAAGGGATACAGGAGGGCTGATGCATAGGGGCACATGTACTCAATGTTGATAGTAGCACTTGCAACAATAGCCAAATCATGGAAAGAGCCTAAATGGACACCACCTGATGAATGGATCAAGAAGATGTGGCTTGTATATAGAGTGGAATACTACATGGCAATGAGAAAGAATGAAATCTAGCCACTCATAGCAACGTGGGTGGAACTCGAGGGCATCATGCTATATTAAATAAGTTAGGTAGGGAAGGACAGATATCATATGATATCACTCATAAATGTAAGAGGAGAAACTTAACAGAGGACCATGGGGGAGTGGAAGGGGGTAAAATAGTTGGGGAGAGGGAAGGAGGCAAACCAAGAGAGACTCTTGAATACTGAGAATAAACAGAGGGCTGATGGGTGAGGGGGAAAAGCAAAAAAGGTGATGGGCATAGAGAAGGGCACTTGTGGGTAAGAGCACTGGGTGTTACTTGGAAACCAACTTGACAGTAAACTATAAAATAAATTTGTATTATAAAAAGAAAAAAAAATGAAGAACAATAGCAAAAAGAGCTGTAATTGCCCAGACCGGTATGAAAATATATGCAAAAGAAATAACAAAAGAATACAATTTAATGTGGCACAGAATAAATTATTTTGGACAAAACTTCAAAAAATGTGTAAAATGCGTGTATATTGCAAATGACCTATGCTGATGAAAGACATGTTAAATAGGCACGTGTCTGCAAATACAACTGAATTCAAAGATTAGAATTCTTCATACTGTCACAGCACCATCTACACAAACTGACCTAGAAGAGACCCCCTATCCCTGTCGTTCACTTAAAAAAAATCAAATCTATGCAAAACTTGAGAGACTATTGAATGCTGAAAATGAACTGAGAGTTGAAGGGGAAAGGGGAGGGGGAGAAAGGGGCAGTGGTGATGGTGGAGGGCACTTATGGGGAAGAGCACTGAGTGTTGTATGGAAAACAATTTGACAATAAAATATTATGGGAAAAATCAAATCTAAGTCTAGAGTTTGATACATAGTCAAAGGGTATGCAAGTAGGGCCCTTTCTGTGCTGATTAAACCAGTCCAGCGAGGATCCTGCAACTGGAAGAGGATCCCCAGCCCCGGGAGTCCCAGGTGTTCCATTCTGTGATCAGGACAGAACACAGACATCTCACCATGGAGTTTGTGCTCAGCTGGGTTTTCCTTGTTGCTGTTCTAAAAGGTAATTCCTGGTGAACGTGAGACACTGAGTCTGTGAGTGGATATGCGTGAGAGAAGCAGTGGATGTGTGACAGTTTCCTGATCTTGATGTCTTGTATCTGCAGGTGTCCAGTGTGAAGTGCAGCTGGTGGAGTCTGGGGAAAGCCTGGCAAAGCCTGGGGGCTCCCTGAGACTCTCCTGTGCAGCCTCCGTATTTGACTTCAGAAACTGTGAAATGAGCTGGGTCCGCCAGGCTCCAGAGAAGAGGCTGGAGTGGGTCTCAGTTATTAGTGATGATGGAAGTTACACAAGCTATGCGGACTCCATGAAGGGCAGATTCACCATCTCCAGAGACAACGCCAGGAACACACTCTTTCTGCAGATAATCAAACTGAGAGTCGAGGACACGGCCATGTATTTCTGTGCTAGTCACACAGTAAGGGATTGTCAGTGTGAGCCCAGACACAAACCTCCCTGCAGAAGGGCATCAGTGCCACCAGGGTGTACACATTCTGCACAATTCTGGTTTGTATTCCATCGAGCAGTTGCAGATGGTGGTTACAGGCACGGTTCCTGTCAGGGTCTGGAGCTTACATTTCACACAGCAGGTTCCCCAATGGAGCCTCTCTGGACACATGATTCTGTGCTTACCTATTCACTCTTTTTATTAGAAACTTTGCTGTCATAGGTAAACTAACATGCACAAATGACACAGTTGTTGCACTTCCTTATTCCTGTCCCTAAACATGATTGAATTACATACATGATAGGGAAAACAGCTGAACCTTTACAGGAGTCCCAGATGCACTGACTGTGCAGCTAGGATCACAAGATATCAAAGGTCCTCATCGTCCTAATTCAGCTCTTGTCCCAGTCAAACAACTTGACTCTTCCTTCATGGCACTTTGCTACTCATGACTGCAAATGAGTAGCAATTTATTTAATTTCTCTAAACAAGAAATAAATCATCTGTTCCTGCGGAACAGAACCCTAAGCACATTGGTTTACATGATTACATAGGTTGAGAAGTTCCATGACCTACGATCACAAGCTGAAGACCCAGGGAAACCAGTGGTGTAATTTTCATCTCATTCTGAACTAGTGTCTAGTCTGAGAATATGGGGACTTGATGATGTAACCTGAGCCAGCGGCAAAATGGAGGAGAAGTACACCTCCGCCCTCTGGCAATTATCAAACTGAGAAGAATTAAAAGCCACAACTTTCTGTTTTCCAAGAACGGAGGTGGGCACACAGACCCCTTATTGACAACAGCCCCATGGTTGCCTGAGTGAGTGCAAACTTGGACCAGAGACTTGGGGAAAGGACCACCAGCCCAAAGCAAAGCCTGGAGAGAAAGCGCCCAGAAACTTGGCACCAGGCCTGCAGAGAGCCCTGAGTCCAGAGGCAGCACAAAACCGTGCAGGGACACAGAAGGGATGGCCGTGTAGCATGATCTCTGGAGAGAGGAGACCTCAGCCCGGGAGTGAGAGACGCTGGGCACAAGGAGAGAAATCCATCGCGCTCATCAGGCTTGTTCTCTTTTGGGCTCGGCAGCTCGCCAACTTCAGTTGGAGCCAGGGAAAAACTGGCTCCACAAACCCCTAGTCAATCCTGACCAGAAAGCCACCTACCTGTGGAAGATCATTTTAACTGTGGCAGCACCTTTGAAGTGCCTGGACAAGGATTTGGAAAATTGGCAGATTTAAAAAAAAACTGAAACAATTTGACCTGCCAGTGGCACGGGGACGTTGGTCTCAGGAGAGTGGCTGGGAATGCAGGGTCTGAACAGGCTTGGGGCGCCACAATTTTTCAGGCCACAAACACTAAGGAGGGCCTCAGAGAGCAGCCCCTGAGACCCGACCTACCCACATCAGACCACACCCATTCGTGCTGTAGAGCAGCTTTGTTTTGCTTACTATTTTTATTACTATTAATTTTTTCTTTTCTTATTATTTTTATTTTTCAAAAATTTTCCTTTTAATATTTTATTATTTCCTTCTTTTCTCCCTTTCCCCCCCTGGAGTCTGGGAAAGACCAACATTTATGCACTGCTGTGCTTAGATCAACTCTTACCATCCAGATATTTTTTCCTTTATCTCACTCTTATTTCCCCCCTTCACAGTCTTTATGCTCTCAGATTGTCCATTATTGCTGGCTGTTGCTGTCCCCCACCTTCTTTGTTCCATTCCTGTCCTCTCTTTTCTTTCCTTTTCCTTTTTTCTTTCCCCTTTTGGCTTCCCTGTTTAGTTGATTTGTGTGTGTTTTTGCATGCATGTGTTCCCTGTGTGCTTGTCTGTTTTCCTTTTCAGGGCTACCTCAAGAAACAAGTCAAAGCACACATAGTGGAAAGTCGTCAATATCACTGAATAGGAAAGTAAAGTAAACAGAGGCATAACAAGAGAAACTGAGAGACACCATTAAAAGAACATTTCCTGAAATGACAGACCCTGGACATTCAAAGATCCTCCTTTAATACAGCAATACTAATAGGCACACAGTGGAGAACTAGTTTTACAACTGATAGGAGACAGAAAGCTAGCCAAAATGATGAAATGAAAGAACTCTCCTCTAAAGAAATTCCAGAAAGAAATCACAGCTACAGAATTGCTCAAAACAGACACAAGCAACATAACTGAACAAGAATTTAGAACGATTGTCATAAAATTAATTGCGGGGCTTGAAAACAGCATAGAAGCCATCAGAGGAGCTATTGATAGGAAGACTAGCGACCTTCAGAAGGCTATAAATGAGGTGAATAATAAAATGGAGCATGCCATTCCACGGATAGAAGAGGCAGAGAGGAGAATAGGTGAATTAGAAGACACAGTTATAGCAATGGAGGAAGCCGAGAGAGAGAGAGAGAGAGAGAGAGAGACAGACAGACAGACAGAGAGAGAGAGAAAGAGAGAGAGAGAGAAATTGATATAGGAGCATGAAAGGAGAATTCAAAACCTGAGTGATACAACCAAATGGAACATTATCCATATCATAGGAGTTTCTGAAGAGGAATAATGAGTAAAAGATTCTGAAGGAGTGCTAGATCAAATTATAGTCGAAAATTACTACAACCTGGGGAGAGAGAAAGACATTGAAATTCAATTCCATATCAAACTCCCTTAAGAAGTAACCTGAACTGACCTTCATCATAATATATCATAATGTAACTGGTAAAATATATAGACAAAAAGAGAATTCTGAAAGCAGCTAGGGATAAAAAGGCCCTAATATACAAAGGGAAACCTATTATAGTGGTTAGAGACCTATCTACTGAAATTTGGCAGGCCAGAAAGAAATGGCAGGAAATCTTCAATGTGATGAACAAGAAAAATATGCAAACAGGAATTCTTTATCCAGCAAACCTGTCATTCAAAATAGAAGGAGAGATAAAGGTGTTCCCAAATAAACAAAAATTGAGAGAATTCGTGACCACCAAACCAGCCCTACAGGAAATCCTAAGAGGGACTCTATGAGAGAAAGGTAGCAAGGAATATAAGACACAAGAGACATCAATACAAACATAAACTCTACAAAGAACACAATAAGTCTAAACCCACATTTTTCAATAACAACACTGAATGTAAATGGACTAAATGCTCCAATTAAACAACACAGGGTAGCAGAATGTATAAGAAACCAAAACCTATCTATTTGCTGTCTCCAAGAGACTCACCTTAGACTTGAAGACACCTTCAGATTGAAAGTGAAGGGATGGAGAAATATCTACCATGCGACAGGATGCCAAAAGAAAGCTGGAGTAGCCATTCTTATATTGTATAAACTAAAATTTAAAATAAAGGCAGTAACAAAAGATGAAGAAGGATATTATATAATAAATACAGGGTCTTTACCTCAGGAAGAGCTCACAATTATAAACATTTATGCACCGAAGTTGGGAGCAGCCAAATACATTGAAGTACTAATCACAAACAAAAACAATCTTATTGATAAGAATGTGCTAATTGCAGGAGACTTTAATACTCCACTTACAACAATGGATAGGTCAACCAGACAGAAAATCTCTAAAGAAAAAATAGAACGGAATGGCACACTGAAACAAATGGAATTAATAGATATATTTAGAACTCTGTATCCTGAAGCCAGAGAATTCACTTTCTTCTCAAGTGCTCATGGCACACTCTCCAAGACTGATCACATACTGGGTCATAAATCAGCCCTCCATAAATAAAAATGAACTGAGATCATTCCTTGCACATTTTCAGATGACAATGCTCTGAAACTTGAAATCAATCACATGAAAATGTCTGGACAACCTCCAAAAATGTGGAGGTTAAAACCACCCTACTAAGGATGATTGGGCCAATCACGAAATTAGAGTGGAAATTCAAAAATATATGGAAAAAAAACCCCAAAATACAACAATCCAAACTCCCTGGGATGCAGCAAAGGCAGACCTAAGAGAAAAGTTTATTGCATTCCAGACCTATTTCTTCATACTAGAAAAAGCGCAAACTCAAAACCTAACAAAGCACCTAAGGAAACTAGAAAGAAAGCAGCAAGAGCACCCCAAACCCAGCAGATGAAGAGAAATAATAAAGATCAGGGCAGAAATAAACAACATAAAATCCACAAAAACAATTCAACAGATCAAGGAAACCAAGAGTTGGTTTTTTAAATAACTAAATAAAATCGATAAACCTCTAGATAGGCTCCTCAGAAACAATAGGGAGAACACCCAAATAGACAAAATCATGAATTAAAATGGATCTATTACAACTGATCCCTCAGAAATAAAAGCAATCATCTCAGATTATTATGAAAAATTATATGCCAACGAACTGGACAATCTAGAAGAAATGGAGAAAATCTGAAACGCACATGCACTACCAAAATTAAAACGGGAAGTAATAGAAAATCTGAACAGACCAATAACCAGAGAAGAAATCTAATCACTTATCAAAAAACTCCCAAAGAACAAAATCCAGGGCCAGATGGATTCCCAGGGGAATTCTGCCAGACATTTAAAGCAGAGTTAACACCCATTCTTCTCAAGATATGCCAAAAAATAGAAATGAAAGGAAGACTTCTGGACGCATTCTACGAAGCACATATCATATTGACTCCTAAACCAGATAGAAACCCAACAAAAAAAGAGAACTACAGGTCAATACCTTTAATGAATACAGATGCAAAAATACTCAACAAGATACTAGGAAATTGAATTCAACAGCATATAAAAAGAATTATCCATCATGATCAAGTGGAATTCATTCTGAGGTTACAAGGCTGGTTCAATATTCACAAATCCATCAATGGGATACATCACATTAACAAAAGAAAAGATAAAAACCCCACAATCCTGTCGATAGTTGCTGGAAAGCATTTACAAAATAAAACATCCCTTCTTGATAAAAACCCTCGAGAAAGTCGGAATAGAAGGAACTTATTTAAACATTATGAAAGCAATTTATGAAATGCCCACAGCTAATATCATCCTCAATGGGGAAAACTTGAGAGCTTTCCCCCTGAGATCAGGAACATGACAGGGATGTCCACTCTCACCACTGTTGTTTAACATCATGCTGGGAGCCCTAGCATCAGCAATCAGACAACAAAAGGAAATAAAAGACATCAGAAGTGGCCAAGAAAAAGTGAAACTTTCACTTTTCGCAGATGACATGATACTCTACATGGAAAATCCAATCGACTCCACCAGAAACCTTCTAGAACTGATGCGTGACTTCAGTAAAGTCGCAGGGAACAAAATCAATGTACAGAAATTAGCTTCATTTTCATACAACAAAAATGAAGCAAAGAAAGAGATATCAAGAAACAGATCCCATTCACGACTGCACGAAACCCCGTAAAATACCTAGGATTAAACCTAACCAAAGATATAAAAGACCTGTATGCTGAAAACTATAGAAGACTTATGAGGGAAATTCAAGAAGTCAAAAAGAAATGGAAAAACATTTCGTGCTCATGGACCGAAAGCATAAACATTGTTAAAATGTCATTATTACCCAAAACAATTCACACATTCAATGCAATCCCCATCAAAATTGCACCAGCATTCTCAAACCTAGAACAAATGATTTTAAAATTCGTACTGAACCACAAAAAAACCCGAATAGCCAAAGTAATACTGAAGAAGAAAACAAAAATGAGAAGCATCACAATCTCAGACATTAGCCTCTTCTACAAAGCTGTCATCATCAAGAGAGAATGATATTGGTGCAAAAACAGACACATAGACCAATGGAATAGAATAGAGAGTCCAAAACTGGACCCACAAGTGTATGGCCAATTAAACTTTGACAAAGCAGGAAAGAGTATCCAATGGAAAAAAGACAGCCTCTGTAACAGGTGGAGCTGGAAGAGCTGGACAGCAACATGCAGAAGAATGAAACTAGACCATGTTCTTACACTATTCACAAAAGTAAACTCAAAATGGCTGAAGGACCCTCCTACACTGTTGGTGGGAATGTAAACTGGTGCACCGCTCTGGAAAACAATGTGGAGGTTCCACAAAATACTATCAGCGGAACTCCCCTATGACCCAGCAATAGCACTGCTAGGGATCCTCCCAAGGGATACAGACGTGCTGATGCATAGGGGCACATGTACCCAATATCCATAGTAGCAGTTTACCCATTGCCAAATCGTGGAAAGAGAATAAATGTCCATCAACTGATGAATGGATCAAGAAGAGGTGGTATATATATATACAATGGAATACTACATGGCAATCAGAAAGAATGAAAGCAATTTGTAGCATAATGGATGGACCTAAAGGATGTCATGCTAAGTGAAATAAGTCAGGCAGAGATGGAAGATACCATATGTTATCAATAAAAGGTATACCAGGAGAAACCTAACAGGGGACCATGGGAAGGGGAATGGCGGGGGGAAGAGTAGGGGAGAGGGAGGGTGGCAAATCATCAGATACTTTTGAATGTTGAGTAAGAGCTGAGGGTATAAAAGGGAGAAGGGAAACAAAGGGGGTGATGGTCATGGAGAGAGGCACTTGTGGGTAAAGGCACTGGGTGTTATACTGAAATCAACTTAGTTATAAATTATTTTTTAATAAAAGAAAGGAAGCTGAACTTTTAAATATACATATAACAAAATGTACCTAATAAATGATGATGTAATTCTCAGAACAAGGGTGGAAGGAGACCACTATTCAGCTCAACAGCTCAAACATGCACATGGAGAGTAAAAATGAGGGTATGCTTTCTCCCTCTGCACTGGATGCTATTCAGAACCTTAATGGAGTGAGTGATGCCCATGCAGACAGAAGCCATCGATGGAAATGCCAATCTCTTCTCAAAACACATCACAGACATCCACAGAAACAATGGTTAATCTGGGTACCCATGACACAGTGAAGCTGACACATAAAGTTAACCATGACAGGTCAACATCCTGTAAACATGGAGCTAAAAGACTGAAGATTTAGAAGTCCATGCCATCGCTGGGTGGAGTCTGGTGGGCATATCAGTCCTCCTGTGGAGAAGGAGGACAGAGATCCATAGGAGACACTGTGGTCTGAGGATTCCCTGGGTCATATGGGAAGACAGGTCCCCTCTTGGAGTGCATTTGGGAGAGGTGGCACTGCCTCTCAAGAGACTGGAGAGCTGACAGGCACCTTGGCATTTTCCTGTTCATTAGCATAGGAGCCCCTACTGAGAGCAGCTAACTGGATGTTCTTTTTTTTTTTGTCTGTAACTATGACCTCCAAGCCCCCAGTTGTTTTTGCAACTGCCCTTCTGGTACAAACCAGCTCCAGCCACAGCAGAGCAGACCCTCTTCCAGAGGATCAGTGGAGACCCCTATCATATTGATTCATACAATTTGGAGTCTTCAAACCCAGCTAGAGCTCCTGAGATAAAACATAAGAGTATTGTGATGGGGGTGGGGTGATAACACAATCTCCAAAAACTAGAGAGTGGGCTGATGCCAATATTTCCTCCCACCAATCAACATGCACAGACTTCAGCCAGCAGCACAGCGCCATCCAGTGGAAGCTGAGTCCCTGACACCAAGCCTTCCCCCCACCCCACCTGCTTTCCTTAGGTGCTTCCTTACTTAGAAAGCTGCCTGGAAAACAGAGCAGCAGTGCTCCCCTCCCCGAAAGATCAGCTTAAATCCCCACACTCACCAAGTCTATGGACCATGTAGTGAGGCATAGTTTCGCCTCTAGGGGAAATAAGAATTAGCCTCTGTTAACAAGCATACCGAACTCACCTAGCTAAAACTCACAATATTGTGGACAAAGTCTCAACACTCCTCACTAAAGGCAAGGAGAAACTCTGCAGAGGACCGACTGGAGGGACAGAGCAGCCAATACACAACAGCACAGTGCACACAACACACACAAAAATGCTTTTTGAAGTGTCAGGCCCTGGACAGTATGTGAACTCTTCTTAATAAAGCCACTTCTCTAGGAGCCGAAAACATAACAGGATTTCCTAAAACCCAGAAGAAGGCAGAGACATAGACATATGCAACGATGGAGGAATTCATCCCAAAAGAAAAAGGATAAAAAGTCATTACCAGGGATATTACTAAAACACATATAAGTAATATGCCTCAAATAGATTTTTTTAAAACTATCATAAGGATACTAGCTTTGCCTGAGGAGCGCATAGAAGGCATGAGGGATACCCTTACTGCAGATAGAAAAGACCTGAGAACATGTCAGGTTGAAATTAAAAAAATGCTGTAACCGAGATGCGATACTGATTGGATATCATGACCTCAAGGCTTAAGAGGCAACAGATCAATGAGTAAGTGACATAGGAGATAAAATTATGGGGGAAATAAGCAGGAAGAAAAGGAAAATTAAAACATTGCATCACAGATGTATACTGAGGGAGCTTGGCAAATATATAAAGTGTAGTAACATTCTTTTCAAAGGAGTTCTAGAAGAAGAAGAGAGGTAGAAAAGGGAAGAAATTTTGTCTGAGTGAATTATAGAGGAAAATTTCCACAAACTGGGTAGCAAACAGACATCCAAATCTAGGAGCACGGAGAACCTCCATCAAAATCAACAAAAGCATGCCAACACTGAGACATATTGCAGTAAAATTTGCAAAATAGACAGATAAAGAAAAACCCTAAAAGCAACACAGCACAACAAAAGAACTTGTTAACCTGTAAAGGAAGACAAAGATTGTGGCAGATCTCTCCAGAGAAACCTTCAGACAAGAAGGGAGTGGCACGATGACCTCAACATGCTCAATTCAAAAATATGCAGCAAAGAATACTTTATCCAGCAAGGTTGTCGTTCACATCGAAGGAAATACAGGATTTTCCTGACAAACAAAAACCAAAGGAGTTCATGGTCTCTATCCAGGCCTGCAAGAAATATGAAAGGGGACTCTTTGAATCCGAAAGGAAGACTAAAATCAAAAAAGACTAGGAAGAAACAGAGAAAATCTCCAGGAACAATGACTTTAGAAGAAACACAATGGCACTAAGTTTATATCTTCAGTAATCACTGTCAATGTAAATGGGCAAAATGCTTCCATCAAAAAACATAGCATATCAAAATGGATAAGAAAAAAAACAATCTCTTTCTATGCACTGCATACAATAGACTCATTTTCACCCTAAAAAACCTTTAGACTGAAAGTGAGGGGATGGAGAACAATTTATCATGCTAATGGACACCAAAAGAAAGTTTTAATACTATACTCCTGTCACACTTAGTAGATTTTTATTTTTTAATTTTTAATTTATTTTGGAGAGACATTGCACGCAGGGGAGGTCCAGAGAGAGAGGGAGAAACAGAATCTGAAGCAGGTTCTGGTTCTGAGCTATCTGTCAGCACAGAGCCCGACTCAGGGCTCGAACCCATGAAATGTGATATCATGACCAGTTCCGAAGCCAGTGCTTAACCGACTCAACCAACCAGTGCCTTAAGTAGATTTTAAACCAAAATCTGTTAAAAGAGATGATGAAGGCAGTATATCATCATGACAGGGTCGATCCAACCAGATCTAAAACATAAAGAAACTCTTAGATAATAATACAATAGTAATAATAGACAACTTTAGCATTCCACTGACAGCAATGGACATATTATCTAAGCTTAAAATTGATAAGGAACCAATACCTTTGATAGACACACTGATGCTAAAATGAACAAATTAGGAGACTACAGATGCAGGTGAGGATGTGGAGAAACAGCCACCCTCCTGCACTGTTGGTAGGAATGTAAACTGGCACAGCCACTGTGGAAAACAGTGTAGAGGTTTCTCAAAAAATTAACCATAGAACTCCCCTATGACCCAGTACTAGCACTACTAGAATCTACCCAAGGTTTACAGAGGTGCTGATGCATAGGGGCGCATGTACCCCAATGTGCATGACAGCACGTTCAACAATAGCCAAATCATGGAAAGAGCCTAAGTGTCCATCAATGATGAATGGATCAAGAAGATGTGGTTTAAATATACAATGGAGTACTACATGACAAAGAGGAAGAATAATGTCTGGGCATTTGTAGCAAAGTGTACGGACCTTGAGAGTGTTGCTAAGTGAAATAAGTCAGGCAGAGAAAAACAGATACCATTTGTTTTCACTCATAAATGTAAGAGGAGAAACTTGCAATGGACTGTGGGAGAGGGGGAAAGGGAAATGGTTGGAGAGAGGGAGGGAGGCAAACCATGAGAGACCCTTCAAAACTGAGAACAAACTGAGGGACGATGGGGGAAGGGAGAAGGGAAGGGAGTAATGGGCATGGAGGAGGGCACCTGTGGGAATGAGCACTGGGTGTTACACGAAAACCAACTTGACAGTAAACTATAAAAGAAAAATTAGTTTTATTTTAAAATGTAAAAAAAAAAAAGAAAAACAACAGCAAAAAGAGCTGTGATTCTGCACACCAGAATGGTAATAATGCAACAGAAATAAGAAAAATATACAATTTACAATGGCACAGATAAAGTATTTTGGACTAAACTTCAAAAAGCACGTAAAGTACTTGTATAGTGAAAATGACATATGTTGATGTAAGACAAGGAAAAATACAGACGAGCCTGTAAATATAACTGTGTTCACAGATTAGAATTCCTCACACTGTCACAGCGCCATCTGCACACACTGACCTAGAAGTGTCTCCCTAACCCTGTCTTTAACTTTTAAAAAATCAAATCTAAGTCTGGGTTTTGACATATAGTCAAAGGGCATGCAAATAGGGCCTTTTCTGTGTGGATTAAAACAGCCCAGCCCCGACCTTGCAGCTGGGAGAGGAGCCCCAGCCTAGGAGACCCAGGTGTTCCATTCTGTGATCAGGACAGAACACAGACATCTCACTATGGAGTTTGTTCTTAGCTGGGTTATCCTTGTTGCTGTTCTAAAAGGTAATTCCTGGTGAACGCGAGACATTGAGTATGTGAGTGGATATGAGTGAGAGAAGCAGTGGATGCGTGACAGTTTTCTGATCAGGATGTCTTGTGTCTGCAGGTGTCCAGTGTGAGGTGCAGCTGGTGGAGTCTGGGGGAGACCTGGCGAAGCCTGGGGGCTCCCTGAGACTCTCCTGTGCAGCCTCCGGATTTGACTTCAGTAAATATGGCATGAGCTGGGTCCGCCAGGCTCCAGAGAAGGGGCTGGAGTGGGTCTCAGGTATTTATTATGATGGAAGTTACCCAAGCTATGCGGACTCTGTGAAGGGCCGAATCACCATCTCCAGAGACAACGCCAAGAACACGCTCTATCTGCAGATGAACAGCCTGAGAGTCGAGGACACTGCCATTTATTTCTGTGCAACAGTCACAGTGAGGAGAAGTCAGTGTGAGCCCAGACAAAAACTTCCCTGTAGAAAGGCATCAGCGCCACAAGGAGGTGCACACTCTGCACAATTTTGGTTTGCATTGCCTGGAGCAGGTGCAGATGGAGGTTACAGGCAGGTTTCCTGTCAGGGTTTGTGGTTTCCTTTCCACACAGCAGATTCCCCCAGGGAGCCTCTCTCTCTGGACACATGATTGTGCTTAACTATTCACTCTCTGTAATAGAAACTTTGTTGTCATAGGCAAACTACACTATAATGCACAAAAGACACAGTTGTTTGCACTTGCTTATTCCTGTCCCTAACCATGACTGAATTACATATATGGTAGGGAAAACAGCTGAATATTTACAGCAGTCCCAGATGCACTGACTGTGCAGATAGGACCACGAGATCCCACAGGTCCGCATCGTCCTCACCAGCTCTTGTCCCAGTCAAACAACCTGACACTTCCTTCATGGCACTTTGCTACTCAGGACTTTAAATGAATTCCAATTTATTCAATTTCTCTAAACAAGGAATAATCATCCGTTCCTGTGGAACAGAACCCTAAGAATATTGGTTTACATAATTAAATAGGTTGAGAAGTTCCATGATCTACTATCATAAGCTGAAGACCCAGGAAAACCAGTGGCGTAATTCTCATCTCATTCTGAACTAGTGTCTAGTCTGAGAACATGGGACTTAATGATGTAACTCTCAGAATAAGGGTTGGAGGAGACCAATGTTCCAGCTCAACTGCTCAAACATACACAGGGAGAGTAAAAATGAGGGAATGCTTCTTCCCTCTACACTGGATTCTATTTAGAACCTTAATGGAGTGGAGATTCCCATGCGGACAGAAGCCCTGGATGATAATGCCAATCTCTTCTAGAAATACATCACAGACATCCACAGAAACAATGGTTAATCTGGGAACCATGACACAGTCAAGATGACACATAAAGTTAACCATGACAAGTCAACCTCCTGTAAACGTGGAGCTCAAAACCTGAAGATTTATAAGTCCATGCCATCTCTGGGTGAAGTCTGGTGGTCATATCCGTGCTCCTGCGGAGAAAGAGGACAGAGGCCCATAGAGCTACTGTGATGTGAGGATCCTCTGGGTCATATGGGAAGTAACAGGTCCCTTCTTGGAGTGCATTTTGGGAGAGGTGGCACTGCCTCTCATGAGACAGGAGAGCTGACAGGCACCTTTGCACTTCCCTGTTCATTAGCATAGGAGCCCTCACTGAGAGCAGCTCACTGGATGCTCTCTTTTTGCTGTCTGTCAGTATTACCTGCAAGCCCCCAGGTTTATGCAACTGCCCTTCTGGTATTAACCAGCTCCTGTAACAGCACAGCAAGACCCTCTTCCAGGGGATAAGTGGGGATCACTTTCATATTGAGCTAATACAACTTGGATTTGTTGAAACCCAGCTAGAGCTCCAGAAGTAAAGCATAAGAGTATTGTGCAGCCATGTGGGCTATGGCTTGGACACAGACATGGTGAAGGCAGGGTTCTGACTGAAGTCTGAGACCCACATGTGCAGATTGGTTTCTCTTGGTGAAAGCTTCCTGAACAGGGGAAGATGGGAACTCCAACTCCAGGGATAAAAAAGTGGGCTGATGAGGATATTTCCTTCCACCAAGTAACATGGACAGACCACAGCAAGCACCACAGTGCCCACCAATGGGAGTTGAGCCTCTAAAAACAAGCCTTCCCTGACCCATCCTGCATTCCTTAGGTGCTTCCTTACTAGGGAAAGAGTAACTGGAAACCAGAGCAGCAGTGCACCCCTCCCTTCAAAGACCAGAATAAATCTCCACACTAACCAAGTGTACTGACCACATAGTGAGGCATAGTTTCAGTTCTAGGGGAAATAGGAATTAGCCTCTTTAAACAAGTAGACTGAACTCACATACTTAAAACTCACAACACTATGGACAAGGTCTCAACACTCTTCACTGGAGGCAAGGAGAAACTCTGTAGAGGACAGACTGGAGAGACAGAGGAGCTAACACGTGACAGCACAGTGCACACAGCACCCACAGGAAATGCTTCCTGAAGTTTCAGGCCTTGGACAGTATGTGAACTCTTCTCAATAAAGCCACTACTCTAGAAGCAGAAAACATAACAGGATATTCTAAAAACCAGAAGAAGTCAGAGACATAGACATCCTCCATGATGGAGAAATTCAACCCAAAAGAAAAACGAGAAAAAGTCATTACCAGAGATATTATCAAAACACATAAGTAATATTCCTCAAACAGAACTTTTAAAAACTATCATAAGGATATTAGCTTTGCCTGAGGAAAGCATAGAAGACATGAGGGATACCCTTACTGCAAACAGAAAAGACCTAAAAACATGTCAGGCTGAACTTTTAAAAATGTTGTAATCAAGATGGGAAACTGATTGGATAGCATGAACTCAAGGCTGAAAGAGCAGATGAATGAGTAAGTGACATAGAAGATAAAATCGTGGGGGAAATGAAGCAGGAAAGAAGAGGAAAATTAAAACATTGCATCACAGATGTATACTGAGGGAACTCAGCAACTACATAAAGTGTAACAAGATTCTTTTCACAGGAGTCCCATAAGAAAAACAGAGGTAGAAAACGGGAGAAGTTTTATCTGAGTGAATTATAGTGGAAAATTTCCACAAACTGGGTAGCAAACATACGTCGACATCTAGGAGGTACAGAGAACCTCCATCAAAATCAACAAAAGCATGCCAACGCTGGGACATATCATAGTAAAACTGGCAAAATACTCAGATAAAAAAAACCCTAAAAGCAACACAACACAACAAAATAACTTGTTAACTAATAGAGGAAGAAAAAAAAAAAGGTTGTGGCAGATCTCTCCGCAGAAACCTTCAGACAAGAAGGGAGTGGCACCATGACTTCAACATGCTCAATTCAAAAATATGCAGCAAAGAATATTTTATCCAGCAACCCTGTCATTCAGATAAAAGGAAAGATAGAATTTCTCAGACATACAAAAACCAAAGGAGTTTATGATTTCTAAACAGGCCTGTAAGAAATTTAAAGGGAACTCTTTGAGTGGGAAAGGAAGACTAAAAGCAACGAAGACAGGAAAGAAAGAGAGAACATCTACAGAAACAATGACTTTAGAGGTAACACAATGGCACTAAGTTTATCTCTATCAATAATCACAGTCAATATAAATGTGAAAAATGCTCCAATCAAAAGACATAGGGAATCAAAATGGATTAAAGAAAAATAAACCAAGATCCTTCTATACACTGCACACATTAGACTCATTTTCACCCTAAAACACCTTTAGATTGAAAGTGATGGTTTATCATGCGAATGGACATCAAAAGAAAGCTTAAGTACTATACTCATATCACACTTACTAGATTTTAAACCAAAATCTGTTATAAGAGATGATGAAGGCAGTATATCATCATAACAAGGTCGATCCAACTGGAAGAACTGAAACTTTAAATATTTGTACCCCAAAATTGCAAGCACTGATATCTATGAATAAATAAATAAGAAACATAGAGGAACTCACTGACAATAATACAATAATAATAATAGACAACCTTAACACTCCACTGACAACGATGCACAGATCATCTAAGATTAAAATCAATAAGGAAACAATGCCTTTGAAAGCCACACTGGAGCTAAAATGAACAAATTAGGAGACTATAGATACTGGAGAGGATGTGGAGAGATGGGGACCCTCCTACACTGTTGGTGTGAATATAAACTGGTGCAAATGCTCTGAAAAATCGCTTAGAGGTTCCTCAAAAAACTATCCGTAGAACTCCCCTATGACCTATCAATAGCAGTGCTAGGGATATATCCAAGGGACATAGAAGTTCAGATGCATAGGGGCACATGTTCATAGCAGCACTTTCAACAATAGTCAAATCATGTAAAAGGCTGTAATGTCCATCAACTGATGAATGGATCAAGAAGATGTGGTTTATATATACCATGGAATACTACAAGACAATGAGAAAGAATGAAATCTGGCCATTCGTAGCAACATGGACCACACTCAAGGGCATTTTGCTAAGTGAAGTAATTCAGGCAGAGAAGGACAGATACCTTATATTTTCACTCATAATTGTAACAGGTGTAACTTAACAGAGGACAATGTGGGAGGGGAAGGGGAAAAGTATTTGGGGAGAGGGAAGGAGGCAAACCATGAGAGACACTTGAATATTGAGAACAAACTGAGGGCTGACGTGGGAAGGGAAGAAAGGAAGGGGGGGTGATGGTCATGGAGGAGGGCGCTTGTGGGGATGAGCACTGGGTGTTATATGGACATCAACATGATAATAAACTGTAAAAGAAAAAAAAAAGACACACCGGACCAAATGGACTTAACAGATACATTCAGTACATTCCATCCTAATGCAGCAGAATATACATTCTTTTTGAATGCAGATGGAACATCCTCCTGAAAGGATCACATATTATGTAACAAATCAGCCCTCTGCAAGTACAAATAGATTGAGATCATATCTGCATATTTTCATGCCGCAACACTATGAAACTTGAAGTCCACAACAAGGAAAACGTTGGAAACACCATTAATACATGGAGGTTAAAGAGCATTTTGGTAAAAAATGAATGAGATATACAGGAAATTAAAGAAGCAATAAAAAATACATGGAAGCAAATGAAAATGAAAACATGTCGATGACAAACCATCTGGATGCAGCAAAAGTGGTTGGAAGATAAAAGGATATGGCAATACAGGACAAACTCAAGAAAGAAGAAAAATCTCAAACACACAAACATGTTTCAACTGAAGAGGCTAAAAATGAACAGCAAATGAACCATAAACCCAACAGGAGAAGGCAAATAAAAAAGATTAGAGCAGAAATAAATCATATAGAAACAAAAATAGAGTAGAACAGATCAATGAAACTGTAAGCTGCTTCTTGGGAGAATTAAAAAAACTGATAAACCAAAGGCAGACTTAGCAAAAAACAAAAGAAAAAGGACTCAAGAAAATATAATCACAGATTTGAGAGGAGAGATCACAACTAACACCACAGTAATACAACTATAAGGAAATATTTTGGAAATTTGTATGCTAACAAACTAGGCAATCTGAAAGAAATGGATACATTACTAGAATAATACAGAGTACCTAACTGAAATAGGAGGAAATAGAAAACCTGACCAGAATGATATTGTGCAAAGAAATTGAATCGGTAATCAAAAAATCTACTGACACAGAACAGTCCAGCATTAGATGGCTTCACAGGTGAATTCTACCAGATACTTAAAGAAGAGTGTAAATATTCTATTTAGGTAGGGTAGAATAGTCTCGTCTTCCCAAACTGTTCCAAAATAAGAAATGAAAAGAAAACTTCCAAACTCATTCTATAAGGCCAGTAAGTTTCCAATCACATTAAACCTCACTATAAAGAATACTAACAGGCCAATAGCCCTAATGAACATGGATGCAACAATTCTCAAGAAAATACCTGCAAATCGAATCCAAAATACATTAAAAGTATCATTTACCACGATCAAGTGGGATTTATTCTATGGCTGTGAGTGGTTCAATATTCACAAATCAATCAATGTAATACATCACATCAGTAAGAGAAAGGATAAGAACCATATGATCCTCTCAATGGTGCAAAAAACAAATTGACAAAGTACAGCATGCGTTCTTGATAAAAACCCTCAACAAGGGATAGAGCAACAACTCGACATCATAAAGTCCATATATGAAAATCCCACAGCACATATTATCCTCAGTGCGGGGGGGAGGGGGGGAGAAGCCTTTCTTCTGCTATCAGGAACATGACAGGGATACCCATCCTCATCATTCTACTTAACATAAATTCATCCCATTTACAATTGCACCAACAATAATAGAATACCTAAAGAGTTAAATGATCTATACTCTGAAAACTATAAAACACAGATGAAAGAAACTGAGGCTGACATCTACATACCTTTATCTACAGATAGACTACATATTCTTTTTTTAATATTTTATTGTCAAATTGGTTTCCATATAACACCCAGTGCTCTTCCCCACAAGTGCCCTCCTCCATAACCACCACCTCTTTTCCGCCATCCTCCTTTCCCTTCAGCCCTCAGTTCATTTTCAGCATTCAATAGTCTCTCAAATTTTGCATCCCTCTCTCTCCCCAACTATCTTTCCCTCTTCACCTCCCCCTAGTCCTCCATTAGGTTTCCCCTGTTTTCCTGTTAGACCTATGAGTGCAAACATATGGTTTCTGTTCTTCTCTGCCTGACTTATTTCGCTTAGCATGACACCCTCCAGGTCCATCCACTTTCCTACAAATGGTCATATTTCATTCTTTCTCATTGCCACGTAGTACTCCATCATGTATATATACCACCTCTTCTTGATCCACTCATCAGGTGATGGACATTTAGGCTTTTTCCATGTTTTGGCTATTGTTGACATTGCTGCTATGAACATTGGAGTACATGTGCTCCTATGCATCAGCATTTCTGTATATCTTGGGTAAATTCCTAGCACTGCTATTGCTGGGTCATAAGGGAGTTCTATGGATAGTTTTTTGAGGAACCTTCGCACTGTTTTCCAGAGCGGCTGCACCCGTTTCCATTCCCAACAACAGTGTAGGAGGGTGCCCGTCTCTCCACACCCTCGCCAGCATCTAGAGTCTCTTGATTTGTTCATTTTAGCCACTTTGACTGGTGTGAAGTGGGATCTCAGTGTGGTTTTAATTTGTGTTTCCCTGATGATGAGTGATGTTGAGCCTCATTTCATGTGCCTAGGCCATCTGGATGTCCTCTTTGGAGAAGTGTCTGTTCATGTCTTCTGCCCATTTCTTCACTGGGTTATTTGTTTTTTGGGTGTAGAGTTTGCTGAGTTCCTTGTAGATTTTAGATACTAGCCCTTTATCTGATATGTCATTTTGCAACGATCTTTTCCCATTCTTTCAGTTGCCTATTAGTTTTCTTGATTGTTTCCTTTGCAGTGCAGAA
The DNA here is from genome assembly GCA_004023845.1 of Helogale parvula. NCBI lineage: Eukaryota > Metazoa > Chordata > Mammalia > Carnivora > Herpestidae > Helogale > Helogale parvula. Next base: position 17,110 of record PJEM01013490.1, on the reverse strand, counting down.
GCTTTTTATCTTCATGAAGTCCCAAGAGTTCAGTGTTGCTTTCATTTCCCTTGCCTTTGGGGATGTGTCGAGTAGGAAATTGCTGCAGTTGAGGTCTAGGAGGTTTTTCCTACTTTCTCCTCGAGGGTTCTGATGGTTTCCTGGCTCACATTCAGGTCCTTCAGCCATTTTGAGTTAATTTTTGTGTATGGTGTAAGAAAGTGGTCTAGTTTCATTCTTCTGCATGTTGCTGTCCAGTTCTCCCAGCACTTGCTAAAGAGGCAGTCTTTTTGACATTGGATACTCGTTCCTGCTTTGTCAAAAATTAACTGACCATACATTTGTGGGCCAAGTTCTGGGTTCTCTATTCTATTCCATTGGTCTATGTGTCTGTTTTTGTGCCAATACCATACTGTCTTGATGATGACAGCTTTGTAGTAGAGGCTAATGTCTGGGATAGTGATGCCTCCTGTTTTGATTTTCTTCTTCAATATTGGTTTGGCTATTCGGGGTCTTTTGTGGTTCCATACGAATTTGAGGATAGCGTGTTCTAGTTTTGAGAAGAATGTTGGTACAATTTTGATGGAGATTGCATCAAATGTGTAGATTGCTTTGGGTAGTAATGACATTATCACAATGTTTATTCTTCTGATCCATGAACAGAGACTATTTTTCCATTTCTTAGTGTGTCCTCAATCTCTTTCATAAGTTTTCTTTAGTTTTCATCATATAGGTATTTAATCCTTGGTTATGTTTACTCGTAGGCATTTGATGGTTTTTCGTGCAATCATGAATGGAATCAGTTTCTTGATTTCATTTCGGCTGCTTCATTTTTGGTGTACAGGAATGAACTGATTTCTGTACATTAATTTTGTACCCTGAAACTTTACTGAATTCATTGATCAGTTCTAGAAGGCTTCTGGTGGAGTTGATTGGGTTTTCCATGTAGAGTATCATGTCATCTGCAAAAAGGGAAAGTTTGACTTCTTCTTTGCCAATTCTGATGCCTTTTGTTTCCTTTTGTTGTCTTATTGCTGATGCTAGGACTTCCAGCACTATGTTAAGAAATAGACGTTCAAATTCAAGAGGCACAAAGAACCCCCTTAAGACGTAATTTGAATTGGCCTTCGGCACGACATATCATAATGATACTGGAAAAATATAAAGTTAAAGAGAGAATTCTGAAAGCAGCTAGGGAGAAAATGGCCCTCACATACAAAGAGAAATCTATCAGAGTGGTTACAGACCTATCTATGTAAACTTGGCAGGCCAGGAAGGAATGGCAGGAAATCTTCAATGTGATGAACAGAAAAAACATGCAGCTAAGAATCCTTTATTCAGCAAGCCTATCATTCAAAGTAGAAGGAGAGATAAAGGTTTTCCCAAATGTACATTTTTATAATTTATTTTTTATATTTTATTTTTTTAATAATAGTTCATTGTCAAATTAGTTTCCATATAACACCCAGTGCTTCTCCCCAAAAGTACCCCCGACCATGACCATATTTTTTATTTCTTAATACTTTATTGTCAAATTGGTTTCCATATAACACCCAGTGCTCTTCCACACAAGCGCCCTACTTCATTACCACAACCTCCCTTCCCCCACCCAGTTCAACACTTGGATCATTTTCAGTTTTCAATATTCTCTCAGGTTTTGGGTCCTTCTCTCTCCCCAACTCTCTTTCACCCTTCCCCTCCCCCTGGTCCTCCAATAGGTTTCGTCTGTTCTCCTGTTATACCTATGAGTGCAAACATATGGTATCTCTCCTTCTCTGCTTGACTCATTTTGCTTAGGATGACACCCTTGAGGATCATTCACTTTGCTACAAATGGTCATATTTCATTCTTTCTCATTGTCATGTAATATTCCATTGTATATATATACCATCTACTTGACCCATTCTTCAGGTGATGGACATTTAGGTTCTTTCTATCATTTGGGTATTGTTGAAGTGCTGCAATGAACATTGGGGTATATGTGCTCCTATGTGTCAACAAATCTGTATCCCTTGGATAAATCCATAACAGTGCTATTGCTGGGATATAGGGCAGTTCTATTGATAGTTTTTTTGAGGAACCTACATACTGTTTTCAGAGTAGCTGAACCACTTCACATTTCAGCAACAGTGTAGGAGGCACTCTGACTGGCATGAGGAGGTATCTCAGTGTAGTTTTGATTTGTATTTCTGAGATGATGAGTAATGCTGAGCATTGTTTCATGTGCCTCAGGCCATCTGGATATCCTCTTTGGAGAAGTGTCTATTGATGACTTCTGCCCATTTGTTCCCTGGATTATTAATTTTTTGAGTGTGGAGTTTGGTGAGTTCCTTGTAGATTTTGGATACTAGCCCTTTATCTCATATGTCACTTGCAACTATCTTAACTCATTCAATAGGTTGCCTATTAGTTTTCTTGATTGTTTCCTTTGAACTGCAGAAGCTTTTTATCTTGATGAAATCCCAAGAGTTCAATTTTGCTTTTATTTCCCTTGCCTTTGGGGATGTGTCGAGTAGGAAATTGCTGCAGTTGAGGTCAAGGAGGCTGTTTCCTATTTTCTCCTCAAGGGTTTTGGTGGTTTCCTGGCTCACATTCAGGTCCTTCAGCCATTTTGAGTTAATTTTTGTATATGGTGTAAGAAAGTGGTCTAGTTTCATTCTTCTGCATGTTGCTGTCCAGTTCTCCCAGCACCACCTGCTAAAGAGGCAGTCTTTTTTCCATTGGATACACTTTCTTGCTTTGTCAAAAATTAAATGGCCATACATTTGTGGGTCCAGTTCTGGGTTCTTTATTGTATTTCATTGGTCTATGTGTCTGTTTTTGTGCCAATACCATACTGTCTTGATGATGACAGCTTTGTAGTAGAGACTAATATCTGAGATTGTAATGCCTTCCATTTTGGTTTTCTTCTTCAATATTGGTTTGGCTATTTGGGGTCTTTTGTGGTTCCATACGAATTTGAGGATAGCGTGTTCTAGTTTTGAGAAGAATGTTGGTGCAATTTTGATGAGGATTGATTGAATGGTAGATTGTTTTCAGTAGTAATGACATTTTCACAATGTTTATTCTTCTGTTCCTTCATAATGGAATATTTTTTCATTACTTCATTTCTTCTTCAATTACTTTCTTAAGTTTTCTATTGTTTTCATCATATAGGTCTTTTACATACTTCATGAGGTTCATTCCGAACTATTTCATGGTATTTCGTGTAATTTTGAATGGGTTCAGTTTCTTGTTTCCCTCTCCATTGCTTCATTATTGGTGTATAAAAATGCAACCAATGTCTGTACATTGATTTGTACCCTGCAACTTTACTGAATTCATTGATCAGTTCTAGAAGGCTTCTGATGGTGTTGATTGGGGATTCCGTGTAGAGTATCATGTCATCTGTGAAAAGGGAAAGTTTAACTTCTTTGCATATTCTGATGCCTTTTATTTCCTTTTGTTTTCTGATTGCTGACGCTAGGACTTCTAGCACTATGTTAAACAGCAGTGGTGAGACTGGAGATCTCTGTCGTGTTCCTGATCTCAGGGGAAAGCTCTCAGTTCTTCCCCATTGAGGATGATATTAACTGTGGTCTTTTCATAATTTGCTTTTATATTGTTTAAGTAAGTTCCTTACATTCTGACTTTCTCAAGCGTTTTTATTAAGAAAGGGTGCTGTATTTCGTCAATATTTTTCTGCATCTATTGACAGGATCATATGGTTTTAATCTTTTCTTTTGTTAAAGTGATGTATCACATTGGTGGATTTGCGAATATTGAACCAGACTTATAACCCAGAAATTGATCCTACTTGATCATGATGGATACTGTTTTTATATGCTGTTGAATTCGATTTGCCAGGATTTGGTTGATTATTTTTGCATCTGTATTCATTAGGATATTGGTCTGTAGGTCTCTTTTTTTGCTGGGTCTCTGGTTTGGGTATCAAAGTGATGCTGGCTTCATAGAATGAGTTTGGAAGTTTCCCTTTTATTTCTATTTTTTGGCTTAGTTTGAGAAGAATGGATATTAACTCTGCATTAAATGTCTGGTAGAATTCCACTGGGATACCATCTGGCCCTGGATTCTTATTCATTTGGAGATTGTTGATAATCAATTTAATTTCATCAATTGTTATCCGTCTATTCATACTTTCTATCTTTTCTCACTTGAGTTTTTGTACTGCATGAATGTTTATGAATTTGTCCATTTCTTCTAGGTTGTCCAGTTTGTTGGCATAAAGATTTTCATAATAATCTGTAATGATTGCTTGTATTTCTAAGGGATTGTTTATAATAGATCCATTTTCATTCATGATTCTGTGTATTTGTCTGTTCTCTCTTTTATTTCTAAGGAGCCTGGCTAGAGGTTTATCAATTTTGTTTATGTTTTCAAAAAACCAACTCTTAGTTTCATTGATCTGCTGAACTGTTTTTTTTCATTCTATATTGTTTTTTATGCCCTGATCTATATTATTTATTTTCTTTTGTTGGGATTGGGGTGCTCTTGCGGTTCTCCTTCTAGCTCCATTATGTGCTCTATTAGATTTTGAGTTCACCCTTTTTCTAGTTTGTTGAAATAGACCTGAATTGCAATATATTTTCCTCTTAGGACTGCCTTTGCTGCATCCCAGACAGTTTGAATTGTTGTATTTTCATTTCCATTTGTTTCCATATATTTTTAAATTTCTTATGTAATTGATTTATTGGTCCAATTATTCTTAATAAGAATAGTTTTTACCTATGGTTTTTAACCTCCATGTTTTTGGATGTTTTCCAGAGTTTTTCCTGGGATTGATTTCAAGGTTCATAGCATTGTTGTCTGAAAGTGTGCATGGTATGACCTCAGTTCGTTTATATTTATGGAGGGCTGCTTTATGCCCCAGAATATGATCTATCTTGGAGAATGGGCCATGCTCAATGCTTTGAGAAGAAGGTGAATTTCCTCAGTTCAGGTTGCAGAGTTCTAAATATATCTATCAGTTCCATCTGTTCCAATGTGTCGTTTTGGTCGATTCCTTCTTTAGTGATTTTTTTGTCTGGTTGATCTATCCATTGCTGTTTGGAGTATTAAAGTCCTCTACAATTAGCACATTATTATCAATATGATTTTTTCTTTCTGTGATTAGTTGTTTTATGTATTTTGGTGCTCCCAAATTTGGCATATAGATGTTTATAATTGTTAGCTCTTCCTGATGGAGAGACCGTGTAATTATTATATAATGTCATTCTTCACCTTTTGTTACTGCCTTTACTTTAAAGTCTAGTTTGTCTGATATAATATGTCTCCTCTGGCTTTCTTTTGGCTTCCAGTCGCATGTTAGATATTTCTCCATCACTTTACTTTCAATCTGACAGTGTCTTCAGGTCTAAGGTGAGTCTCTTGTAGACAGCAGAACGATGGATATTGTTTTTTTATCCATTCTGCTAACTTGTGTCGTTTGGTTTGAGCATTAAGTTCATTTACAGTCAGTGTTATTATTGAAAAATGTGGGTTTAGAGTCATTGTGTTCTCTATAGAGTCCATGTTTATAGTGGTGTCTCTCGTACCTTGTATTCTTTGCAACATTTCCCTCACAGAGTCCCTCTTGGGATTTTTTGTAGGGATGGTTTGGTGGTCATGAATTCTCTCAATTTTTTTATTTGGGAACATCTTTATCTCTCCTATTTTGAATGGCAGGCTTACTGGATAATGGATTCTTGGCTGCATGTTTTTTCTGTTCATCACATTGAAGATTTCCTGCCATTCCTTCCTTGCCTGCCAAATTTCATTAGATAGGTCGGTAACCACTCTGATAGGTTTCCCTTTGTATGAGGAACTTTTAATCCCCAGCTGCTTTCAGATTTCTCTCTTTATGTTTATATTTTGCCAGTTTCACTATGATATGTCATGCCAAAGATCGGTTCAGATAATTTCTTAAGGGGTTCTCTGTGCCTCTTGAACTTAAATGTTTATTTCTTTCCCCAGATTCAAGAAATTCTCAGTTATAATTTGGTCTAGTACCTTTTCAGGACTTCTTTCTCTTTGTTCTTCAGGAATTCCTATGATAAAGAATTTGTTCCATTTGATTGTATCACTCAGGTCTCGAATTCTCCTTTCCTGCTCCTGGATCAATTTCTTTCTCTTTTTTTCAGCTCTCTCTTTTGCTATAACTATGTCTTCTAATTCACCTATTCTTCTCTCTGCCTCTTTAATCCATGAGGTGGCCACTTCCATTTTATTATTTATCTCATTTATAGCCTTTTTTAACTGGTCACACCTATTTTCAACGTTTCTAGTCATTGTATCAGTAGCTTCTATGATGCTTTTTTCAAGCCCTGCCATTAATTTTATTACAAGTGTTTTTAAATTTTTGTTCAGTTATGTTATTTAGGTTTGTTTTTAGCAGTTCTGTGGCTGACTTCTTCCGGGAGTTTCTTTAGGGGAGATTTTTTTTTGTTTTGTTATTTTGGGTAGTTTTCTGTCCCTTGTCAGGGTCAAAACCTCGTTGTGCACTCTGCACCTGTTAGTATTGTTCTGTTAAAGGAGGCTTATTGTTCGTCCAGGCCTGTCATTCCAGGATATATTATTTTAATGGTTTCTCTCAGTTTCTCTTGTTGTGGTTTGATTATTTTATTTCTCTATCCTGAGATATTTAGAACTTCCGTCATGAGTCTATGGCTTGCTACTTGGGGTAGCCCTGAAAAGGAAAACAGACAGACTAACACTCAGGGAACATAAGTATGCAAAGCACAGACAAATCAATCAAACAAACAAATTTAAATGGGTAAGCAAGAAAAGAAAAGGATAGGGGAGGAACGAGAAGGAAAGAAGAGAAGAAAAAAATAACGGGGGACAGAGACAACAAAGTACAATGGACAGTCTAAAAGTGTATAACCAGTTGAGGGGAGAGATCATGGTAAGATAAGGGAGAATATATATGGATGGCAAGAGAAAAAAAAAGAAAAAAAAGAGGACAAAAGGAAAAAGGAAAATAAAGAGTAAAAATTAAAAAAAAATTAAAGAGTAAAATAGGTAATGATAATAAAAAATAAGTACACAAAAAAAAGCAGCTCCTCTTCTCGAATAAAGGGTGGTTTGGAATAGGTAGTTCTAAGGGGCTGCTCTCAAAGGCCCCACGCTGGTTGTGGAGAGTAGAAGGCCAGTGCCCCAATCTCCCCTGTAACTATGCACTGCAGGGCCTTCTGATGTTTCTGATCTCCTTGTGCCCCAGGCCGAGACAAGCAGTATTTTCCATTCCTGCCTCATTCCAAAATCCTAGTCTATGCTACCACAAATGAGATGTACTCACTTTGGTACACCAGATTTGGTAGTGGTGGCTGGCTTCTTAGGTGGGATCTCTTGGGGGGGGCAACATTTTCTCTTGGCGCTGGCCGAGATTTGCGCTGCTGTTGCCAGAGGCTAGGTGCACGCCCTAGAGTCAAGGTTGCTGCTGCCAATTCCCTGCTAGGATTGTAGAGGGGTAGGGGCTGTTTTTCTGGGTGGCCCCTGGGATTCGGGATTTGCACTGCCTCTGGCAGAGGCAAGGTGCACTGCTGGAAACAAGGTGTGCGCTCCTGCAGCCAGAGTCGAAGTGCCTGCCGGCGAAGCTGCCACTGTCACCAACTTCCAGACGGGGTCACGTAGGGGAAGGGAGCAGTTTCTATTGGTGCTGATCAGGTGCACAGGAGGTGAAGAAAGCTTTCCTGTCAGAAATCGGGCTTTCCTTTTTCAGAAAACAATCTAAAATAAGAGTATTTTAGAATGAAGAATGCTAAAGTGTGTATAAATATCCTGTTCCATTAGGAACATTTACTGAACTCAAGGCAATAAGAACACATTTGAAGATAGTCCAGGGCTTTTAGATATCTTGCCTCTAGAGAAATGGAGGCCACGAATGCATTTATTACCTCATTTCATGCAACGATTTGGAGACACACTCCAGGAGTAAGACTTTCAGTTATCAGGGACAAGAACAGGTTCAAGTCATCTCTTGCTCATTCCAAGCTGGATTCACAATAAAGAGAATTTCCTGTGGGTTCTTATCCCGCGGTGGGAGGAGCTCAGTCTGCTCAGTTTAGGGACCTGCCCAGGGACCCATGTCCTCAAAGTTTAGACGTTTGCCCTCTGCATCTCAGTGTGCATGGTCCCTGTGACATCTATATTCTCCTTCTCTAGATGAGCTTGGTCTTGAGTATGAAATACTCTGCTTCACGATTCTGCAAATGAGCCTAGTTGCACTAGGCTAAATATGGGTGTATCTGTGCCCTGAGCATCATTCTACAACATTAACCCCTACAGGACACCCAGAATGTACTGGAGCTGGGGAATCCTCTTCCTGATGGGCATGGCTTCAGTCAAGGGAGTCACCAGGCCCTAGACAGAGGATGGCACCAGGACCTGTCAAGGATGATTTCATCTTCTCTCATTCCCTGTCCACTAGTGTGCACTCTCTGTAGAAACTGGTGAAGTCTGGGGCTGAAGTGAGTAAGCCTGGGGCATCAGTGAAGGTTTCCTGCAAGGAATCTGGATATACCTTCACCAGCTATGCTATGAAATGGCTCTGACAGGGATAAGGAAAGAGCTTCCATCAAATGGGATGGATCAACACCTACACTGGGAGTCCAATGTGTACACAGGGCTTCTCAGGTTGATTTATTTTCTTCATGGACACATTTGTCAGCCCAGCATATCTGCAGATCAGTGGACTGAACTCTGAGGATATGACCCTGTGAGGGACACAGTGAGAACATACATCCTGAGAGAGTCAGAAACCCTGAGGAAGAGACAGTGATGCTGGACTGAATAGGGCCAGGACAATGATTTTACTTCTCCCTCAATGAAGGAGTCAGGAGTTTGGGACAAAGAATAATGCTCTCATGGGCTCACCAGTTACTATAGAAAGATTTGAGGAGTCCAGATAAACAACAACAAAAAAAATCACGGGGTAAAGAATTTGCATCAGGGAACCCTCTTTGTCATATTTTACAGAGGGGATATTTACCACCTCTGTGTTCATGTAAGGAGGGATGTTAACTGAGGCATCATCTGTGTAGAGTTGGTAGGTAATGTGTCACAGAGTCTTGGACTGTGAATCTATCCCTAACACATTCTGAACTTTCTCCCCTACTTGGAAATATGACAGTCTGCTTCGGGGATAGGAGAGGAAATTAAAGTCATGGATGAATTCTTATTTTCCAGTCTTTGTTTCAGCATCACACCCATGACATTCTGGTAGGACAGCCATTAGCTCGAGGTCACAAGTAATGGACTGATAAGTGTGCTGGGCTCAAGCTCAGTCTACATCAGCACAGCACAGTTGCAACCACCCCACCCTTCAGTGCTGAGTTCCTGCAGAAGCTCCTCCTCACACACCACAGTCTGTGAGTTTCCCTGCCCTGGGGCAGTACTGGTGGTCATCACACAACAGGGGCAGGATGGGGAGACCCACGGTAACGTGACACTCCCATCCCAGCCTGTGTTGTTTCCTATGACCACTGTGTCCAGTTGCCACACGCAGGACTCAAATATCCCACGATTATTCACCTACCATCTGGAGGTCTACATGGAATTCATTTCACTGGACTGAAACGGAAGTGTTGGCAGAACCACCCATCCTCAAAGGCTCCAGAAAGTACTCTCATCTGAATATTTATGCTCCCAAAATCCATACGTTCAGTTCCTACCCCTACCCATGACAGATGATGGTGGTAGTAAGTCTATCTATGGGAGGTGATTGGGTCAGGAGAGTGGATCACCCCTGAATGGGATTAGACTCTGCCTAGAAGAAGCCGCAGAGATATCATTTCCCTTCTACCTTGCGAGGACCCAGTAAGAAGTCACCATCTGTGACCCAGGAAGAGCCCCCGTCAAAGGGTAACCATGTTGCCAACCTCATCTTGGACTTCTAGTCTGATATCTGTGAGAAATGTAACTTTGTGCTTTACACTTTACCTAATCTGTGTCATTTTCCATAACTTCCCAAGAAGACTGTTGCAGGAAGCTCTGTTCTTTGTCTTTCCATATCCTTATGGGCATCACTTGCCCCAGCTTATGGCGTCTTCCTCCACCTTCTCTTCCATAAGGAGAACCCCTCACGTCATGGCTCACATTGTTATCTCCTTCTCCTGTGGTCTAATCACTCTCTGCCTATCATTAGTAAGATCACTTGTGACCATCTTCAGAGAAATGAAAATAAAATATTCTGATCTCAAAGTCTCTAAAATAAGCAATCATGGAAAAAAATTTTTTTACCATGTAATGTAGCACCTAGTGGTTGAAGAATGACTCACGACAACAATCCACACATATGCCTGGCAGTGTTCATCTTCATCCCACATGGCATTCACATTTGACACCACAAAACCCCCAAAATGTCAACCCGTTAAAGCACTAACTCAAGTTCAAAACGTAACTAAATATTATCACTTCTAAATCTCAAGCTCAAATCTAACCATATTAATCAGATATTGTGAGACTGCTGATATAATTCTCCTGGGGCAAAACCCGCTCTATCAGTTGACCTGTGTTTCTAGAAAACAATTCATGTTCTAAATACACCTGTAAGGGAAGCGTAAGCTCACAGCTACTGACACTTCTGGAGACCATCAGAAAAATTAGATGTAATTTAAAAACGCATCACCTGCTCTACACAATTTTAATACACATCTGAGAAAATTCCGTTAAGATTAGAGCCTTAGAATATTCTCCTTTTCAGACTTCGGCTTATGAACTTCTTGTTCTGTCTGGGCCCATCCCCTCTTTCCTTAAAGTGGATACATGTTTGAAGCTAAGCACATTTCTCAGTTTCCAAATAATTTTTGAGCCCAAATTTTTCTTTATTTTGTTCTCTCAGTTACTAAATAAAAAGTTCTTCTGACACTTGCACACTGATAAAAAAAAAAGTCTTTATTCCAGATTCCTGCTCACTAATGGTTATAGAAAATATATCTGGATATTTACAGGCGAGGAGCAGAGGGCAAAAAAATGGTAAATAAGTAGGAGGAGACATCTTCTGAACAGTAGGTTCTACAGTGGTGATGCTGGAAGAGTTTCACACTCAGCATGCTGGAAAAATGGGAGGGGAAGAAAAGGAATCCTTTTATATCTATCGCAGGGGTCTGTGAAACAATGGGTGCACAGTGACCACCAGGGCGTGCTCACAACCTCCAGAGGAAACTGCGGGACTAAGGAGCTCATGAGGCAGGAAAAGAGTGTGCGTGAGGGCTGGTCTCCTCTCAAGGGTTTTCAGATCCATGCTCCGTAATTATCTTCAGACATGAACACAGGAAAGAGTTTGTAAAAGCTGTGGAAACACATAGGTGTCCTTTCTGTTTGGAATAAACCATCATAATAGTAACCCAAACTTGCCAAGTATCAGGCATAGGGATAAATATATCTTAGATCACTGTGGCAGTAAGTGTAAGTTGAGGAGAACAGTAATCTCCATTCCGTAGATGAGGAAACAGTTTTTAAAAACATCATCCTTACTGATCTCAGCAGTTCTGCTTTAAATATATATTATTAAAAATTCAACCATTTTGGTTTTTGTTTTTTAATAGTTTATTGTCAAATTGGTTTCCATATAACACCCAGTGTTTCTCCCCACAAGTGTCCCCCACCATGACCATCACCCCCTCCCTCCCCTTCCCCATTCAGTCCATGGTTCATTTTCAGTATTCAGTAGTCTCCCTTGATCTGTGTCCCTCACTCTCCCCAGCTCTCTTTCGTTCTTCTTCTCCTCATGGTCTCTTGCCAGGTCTCTCTTGTTAGACCTATGAATGCAAACATATGATATCTGTCCTTCTCTGCCTGACTTATTTCACTTAGCATGACACCCTAAAGGTCCATCCACTCTTCTACAAATGGCCATATTTCATTCTTCCTCATTGCCATATAGTACTCCATTGTATATATACACCACATCTTCTTGATCCATTCATCAGTTGATGGGCATTTAGGCTGGTGCATCCACTCTGGAAAACAGTGTGGAGGCTCCTCAAAAAACTATCAATAGATCTCCCCTATGACCCAACATTGGCACTGCTAGGGATTTACCCAGGGTATACAGAAGTGCTGATGCATAGGAGCACATGTACCCCAATGGGCATAGCATCATTTTCTACAATAGCCAAATCATGGAGAAATTCATCCATTTTTGATGAAAAACATAAATGTAAGACAAGAAGTCATCAAAATCCTCGAGGAGAAAGCAGGCAAAGGACTGCTTGTGTTTTTGCTCGCAACAACTTCTTACTCAACACGTCTCTAGAAGCAAGGGAAACAAAAGCAAAAATAACCTGTTGGGACCTCAATAAAATAAAAACCCGCACAGCAAAGAAAACAATCAGGAAAACCAAAAGGCAACTAACAGAATAGGAGAAGATATTTACAAAGGACATATCAGGTAAACGGTTAGTATCCAAAATCTATAAAAAAAAAACAACAAACAAACTCAACCATCAAAAAACAAATAATTCAGTGAAAAAACAGGCAAAAGACATGAACAGAAACTTCTCCAAAGAGGCCATCCAGATAGCTAGCCAACTCATGATTAAATTCTCAACACCACTCATCATCAGCGAAACACAAATCAAAACCACAAAGAGATACACCCTCACACTTGTCAGAATGGCTAACATTAACAACTCAAGCAACAACAGAGGTTGGTGAGGATGCAGAGCAAGAGAATCTCTTTTTGCACTGCTGATGGGTATGCGTACTGGTGCAGCCACTCTGAAAAACAGTATGGAGGTTACTCAAAAAACTAAAGATAGAACGACCTTACAACCCAGCAATTGTACTACTAGGTATTTGTCCTAGGGATACAGATATGGTGTTTTGAAGGGCACAGGCACCCCAATGTTTATAGCAGCTATCAACAATACCAAAGAATGGAAAAAGCCCAAAGGTCCATTGATGGATGAATGGATTAAAAAAAAAAAGATGTGGCATAAATATACAATGAAGTATTACTTGGCAATCAAAAAAATTAAATCTTGGTATTTGCAACAACGTGGATTTAACTAGAGGGTATTAGGCTACGTGAAATTCGTCAGTCAAAGAAAGACAAATATTATAAGACTTCACCCATATAAGAACTTTATGATACAAAAAATATGAACATAGGGGAAGGGAGGCAAAAAATACATAAAAAGAAGGAAGAGGACAAAACATAAGAAACTTTTAAATATGGAGAAAAAACACAGGGGTACTGAAAGAGTTGTGGGAAGGGGGATGGGCTAAATGGATAAGGGCCATTAAGGAATCTACTTCTGAAATCATTATTGCATTAAACGCTAAATAATTTGGATGTAAATTTAAAAAAATACATTAAAAATTCAATCATTTTAATTTTATTGAGGATTTCCAATGATGTCAACCAGAGATCATGTGTAAATGACACTTGTGGTTGTTGAAAAACGCCAGCATCTCCATCAGCTCTGTGAGTCTCTGTCAAGGCTTCTCAGTATCTCCAATTCCCTGTGATAAGAAAGATCTCATCTCCACACTTCACTCTACTGGGACTTGTAGAAGGTCAGGAACCTACAAACCTCATTGGACATGTCCAACCCTGTCCAGGAGATGGTTAGGGGAGCAGGTGCGTCCTGTGGTGGGGACAGATGATGAGCTCACCCTCACCTCATATGTGCTCTTGGACACCCAAACACTCCCTCTTTGAAAAGTGTATATCTGTTCACCTGTAAAATGGTGGTAAATTGATTTCTACCTCACATATTGTGTGCATATGTGAAATATGATTTATCATGGGTACTGAATAATCATCTAGCAAATCACATTTAAGAAACACAATTTCTTGAAAAATATTGTGGCATTAACACTTCCAGATCCCTCACACCAGCTCAGGGTCTCTGAATTCTTGAAGATTCTACCTAAAAAACTTACTATATAGTCAGAGGACATCTCTCTGCTGATGGAACCTTCTCATCCCTGAACTTGCAGCTGGTAAAGGAGCACATCCCCAGAATTCCCATTTGCTCCCAATCAGTGAGCAGGACATAACACAGACATCTATCCATGGAGTTTGGAGTCGCTTTGGGTTTCCTTATTTATTTTAAGTGGTAGTTTATGGAGAACAAGAGACACTGAGTATGTGAGTGGACATGAGTGAGACAAACAGTGGGTGTGTGACAGTTTCCTGACCAGAATGTCTTGTGCCTGAAGATGTCCCAATGTGAGGTGCAGCTGGTGGAGTCTGGGGGTCCCTGAGCCTCTCCTGTGTTGCATCTGGATTCACCTTCAGTAGCTACTGGATCAAGGGAAGAGCCTGAATAATTGTCTACCTATCTGCATGGTATAGGATAAGGGCTAAATGCCATTTATTTTGTCACCAATATTCAACATCACTTGTGAAAGAGGCCATCCTTCCCCCTGCTGTTTATTCTATGAAGTCTCGTGGAGCATTTGCTGACTGCATCTGGACACATTTCATCCTGGGATCTATAATCTGTTCCTCATCTCTGTGTCTCACTCTATGCCAGAAGCACACTGTTGTAGTTAATGTACTTCTGCAATATACTTAGAAAGAAGGAAGTGAGATGTCTCCAGGTTCGCTCTTCTTTCTCATGATCATTTTCTCACTTCCATGTATTCTTTCATTGCACATAAACAATGACTTGTTCTATTTCTCAGAAAATTTCATTGGTATTTATTAACTCAATTAACATTAGAAATTATTAGAACAGACAAAAGGAATAAAGAGTATAATAACACAAAAATTAGCGAGATTAAAATTGGTATTTGGAAAGATAAATTATAAAGCATCCATCAACTAGGAATATAGGTAAAACTCAAATAAACACATTCAGAATTTAATGAGGAGACATAATGAACAGGAAAGAAATGAAAACAGTCAAAAAAGAATGTTCTTAGATAATTATAGACCCACAAATGGATAACTAGTGGTAATTTTGAAATTTTTATAATTATATAATTTACCAAGACTGTTCATAAAGAAATAGGAAACTATCAAATTAAAAACAAATAAGAAGATTGAATCCATAATCTGGGTCAGGCGGTTAAGTGCCTCATCTTGATTTTGGCTCAAGTCGTGATCTCAGTGTTCCTGAGTTTTATTCCTGCATCAGGTTCCGCACTGCTTGCAATTCTCTATCTAACTTTCTCTCTCTGACTCTCTCTCTCTCTCCGTCTCTCTGTCACAAAAAAATAAGCAAAATAAAATGGCAAAAAAATGAATTGGCAGAAAAAAATTATTTAGGAATAAATTTCACTAAAAAGTAAAGTATTATATACCAAAAATAACCTGCTTGAAAAAGACATGTAAAAATGGACAAACACATGCAAAGATAACTGTATTCAGAGACTTAAATTCTTCATATTATCACAGCGCCATCTGCACAAAGTGATCTAGAAGTGCATTCCTTACCCTGTCTTTGGCTTTTAATGAATCATATCTAGTCTGGAGCTTGATATATAGTCAAAGGGTATGCAAATATGGCCATATCTGTGCTGATTAAATCTGCCCAGTCAGGACCCTGCAGCTGGGAGAGGAACCCCAGCCCCGGAGTCCCAAGTGTTCCATTCTGTGATCAGGACAGAACACAGTCATCTCACCATGGAGTTTGTGCTTGGCTGGGTTTTCTTTGTTGCTGTTTTAAAAGGTAATTCATGGTGAATGCGAGATACTGAGTATGTGAGTGGATATGAGTGAGAGAAGCAGTGACTGTGTGATCGTTTCCTGATCTGGATGTCTTGTGTCTGCAGGTGTCCAGTGTGAGGTGCAGCTGGTGGAGTCTGGGGGAGGCCTGGCGAAGCCTGGGGGCTCCCTGCGACTCTCCTGTGCAGCCACAGGATTCAACTTTGGAAACAACTACATGCACTGGGTCTGCCAGGCTCCAGAGAAGGGGCTGGAGTGGATAGCAGCAATTCATAGTAATGGAAACACATACTACGCAGATTCCGTGAACGGCCGATTCACCATCTCCTGGGACAACGCCAAGTACACAGTTGATCTGCAGATGAACAGCCTGAGGCCCGAGGATACCGCGACGTATTTCTGTGCGATAGACACAGTGAGGGGACTTCGGTGTGAGCTCAGACAAAAACCTCCCTGTAAAAGACTATCAGTACCACCAGGGGGTGCACACTCTGCACAATTCTGGCTTGTATTCTTTCGAGCAGGTGCATATGGAGGTTACAAGTAAGGTTCTCGTGAGGATCTGAGGCTTCCTCTCCATACAGCATTTCCCCCAGGGACCTTCTCTGGACAGGTGATTCTGGGATACCTATTCAGTCTCTGTCGTAGAAACTAGTAAGAAGAAAACTATAATAACAGACACACAAAGAAACCGTTGCTTACACTGCTTTTCCCTGCCCCTAAATACAAATGAATTACATATATCCTGATGCATGTCACATGAAGCATTACAGGAGTCAGATGCACTCACTGCACACCAGGACCACACAGCAATATGCAGCCTTGCTAGAAGCAGCATGCAGGGCAATCTGGACATGAGGCTACAGAGGCATCAAAAACCCAAGCAAAACAAAACAGACACCTGGTGGGGGTCATTGTCTGAAATTTCTCACAGCATCAAGTGTAGTTGACAGCACAGGAAAGCACTGCTACCAACACCAGGATGTGGTCTTGTTGTAGAGTCTGGAGATCACGCACACACAGAAGGGATTGTAAAACCGTCCTCACCTTCATCATTGTATCTCTTGAGAACAGGGTAGGTTCCTTTCCAAGTCATAAATGCTTGGATGGGGCCAGGGAGTGACACTGGCTGAAGGTGTGACTGTGGACCACTAGGGAGAGAGTCCTCCTCCAGAAAGCGGCTTGTCTGGAGTCAGTCTCCCACCTACATCAAAGGAGGGAGAATCCATGGTTTCCTGCTGAATTTCCTCTGTGTGAGGAGGGATAGAAGAGGGAAGAAGGAGGTTCAGGTGGCATAAGGCAAAAATCCAAGATCAGAGTGTGATGACTAACCCACTAAACACGGATGAAACCTGAGAGAGAAAAGAGAAATGGTCATTTTAAGTAGAAAACCATCTGAATCCTTGGAAATGAGAATCAGGATCCATGTAAACATGCACAATAATGAAATGTTAATAGAAGTGCACGGAGGTCATACCCAGAGTCTAGGCTGGAAGCTTTCTACTCCCCAAGGTCACCAGAGTGCTCTAA
>PJEM01013489.1:0-40567 GCA_004023845.1 Helogale parvula | reverse complement strand
CTACACCAAACAAAGAACCAGAAAGCAAAGCAAGGGGAGGGCTGGCGCCACTGACTGAACCAAATTGATTCAAAGCCTAAAAGTATATGCTTCTTTGCAAAGTAATGAGAAAACCATAGGATGAACAAAAGCCATATGTGCGGCCAAGAGGCAAAATATTGCTTGGGGGCTATTATTGCCTACTGGGCCCCAACAACCTGCGTCTGCTCATTTGTGCCAAGGGAATATGGAGAGGGTAAACTGGAAACAAAACAAAGATTGGTTACCTGTAGGGAGTAGGTGGGGAAATGATGGAAAGAAATGGGGAGTGGGAACAAGACAGCAGAAATGGGCGAGGGTGGGGGGGCAGCACTTCTCTGAGCGTATCTTTTTTTGTGCACCTCTCTTAAAACCACAGTTCTGGTTCACATACACAAAAATAAACAATTAAAACCAACTAGGATGTGGGGGACTCCACATGGAATACCAACACTAACCACTGCACTGTGTAAATATTTATTAATATTTCTGTATACTTCCCACACTGAAGGGGATAGGGAAGAAAACAACCAACCTAAGTAACTTCGTATCTTGACCGGCTACCCGTGAGGCTAAAGACAAGAATTCTATGTACATGCTGCATTCCAGTTAGTAATTGGTGAGGGAAAAGATGCTAGATTTCGTGAGGGCCAGAACAGATTTGAGATGAGGATTACATTTTAAGAGGAAATGTGCTGGAGGCAATTGGGAGTGCCTGGAGCTCCAAAGAATGTCAGGGCGAGCCATCCACCCTCGCCTATAGATCAGTCTTTTCTTCTGCCTTAAGGAATGACTCGTCCAGAGGCTCCATTCAGGAGAAATGGAGCTCTAATCCGAACAGCAGTAGAGGACAACTCACTTCTTCTTTTGCCTCCTGGAGATGTTTTGTTTTACATAGCAATTTGTAGAGTCATATTTATTAGCCAGTCATTAAGAGTCATTTATTTATTGTAGCTGCCGACAGCTGTGGTTGTTTAGACTACAGTCTACAGTTCATTCTTGGTCTTTTACATTTATTTACTTAAATGGCCGAGCCTTTCCTTTATGGCCTCTAGACCATATTTTGCTTGGGAAAGTCTCCTCACCATGAAGAATATAGAAAACTTTTCCTAAATTTCATTCCAAAATTTTCATCATTTTATCCATTTAAAGCCAGGCAGAATTTAGCATATATGTGGTTGAGGTTAGTCTAGCTGTTTCCTTCGAGATGGATCCTCAACCTTATGAGCATTACCCTTTTCTGTGGACTACCACTGATTTTTATGTATACCTGTACTTCACTATTTAATGAAAATGGATTTATAAGATTATAAGTATTTTTATAAGATAAGTCTATACCTAACCATTCTTTCTTAAAAAATGGAGCACCTGGGTGGCTCAGTCAGTTGAGTGTCCTGCAGCTCTGGTTATGATCTCACAGTTCGTTAGTTTGAGCCTCGCATCAGGCTCTGTGCCGTCAGTGCAGAGCCTGCTTCAGATCCTCTGTCCCGCCCTTTCTCTGACCCTCTTCAACTCATTCATGCTCTCTGTCACGAAAATAGACATAAAATATAAAAATTTTTAGGGGCGCCTAGGTGGCTCAGTCGGTTGAACATCCAACTTTGGTTCTGGTCATGATCTCACACATTCATCCCTGAATAGGCCTCACTGCTGTCAGTGCAGAGCCTGCTTTGGATCTTCTGTTCCTCTCCCCACCCCACCCCTCCACCCCCCGTCCCCTGATCGTGCTCTTTCTCTCTCAAAAATAAACATTTGTAAAAGAATAAAAATATTTCTTTACTGGTTTTCAAATATTTATTCTTCCACATACAAGACCTTGATTCTATTTTTTTTAATGTTTTATTTATTTTTGAGTTAGAGAGATTCAGAGCATGAGCAGGGAGGAGCAGAGAGAGAGGGTGGCACAGAATCTGAAGCAGGCTCCAGGCTCTGAGCTAGCTGTCAGCACAGAGCCCAATGTGGGGCTGGAACCCACGAACCCTGAGATCGTGACCTGAGCCGAAGCAGAACACTTAAGCGACTGAGCCACCCAGGTGCCCCAAGACCTTCATTCTAAAAGCTGTCCCTGACTGACATAATCCTATTCCAATGCCACAATTTAAATTATTGTAGCTTTATATTTAATATCTAAGCATTATCACATTACTCCTATTTCTTAAGATTTTCTTGCCTATTTTCTTCCATTAAGTCATCTTTAAGAATATTTTCTTGGGGTACCTGGATGGCTCAGTTGGTTAAGCATCCAACTTTTTATTTTAATTTTTTAAACTCAGGTTTTGAGAGAGGCAGTACGAGCAGGGGAGGGACAGAGAGAGAGGGAGAGACAGAATCTGAAGACAGGCTCCAGGCTCTAGGCTAGCTATCAGCACAGAGCCCGACGCAGGGCTCAAACCCACGAACTGTGAGATCACGACCTAAGCCGAAGTCAGACGCTCAACCGACTGAGCCACCCAAGTGCCCCAAGCATTCAACTCTTAATTTCGGCTCAGGTCAGGAGCCCACTGGGCTCTGTGCTGACAGCATGGAGCTGTCAAAATAAGTTGTCAAAATTCTCTCAAAATAAATAAATACATTTTTTCAAAAAGAATATTTTCTTATTATTCCCCAATCTCATTTGGAATATTGATTATAATTGCCTAGATGGTGCTTGAAATGCTCTGTATCTTGATCTGGGTAATGGTTACTCACATGTAGATAAGTATATTTAAAAGCTGCATACTTAAGATTTGTTCACTTTGCTGTATGCATAACTGCATAAAAATTCTAAAATAAACTTCTTTTGATACTTTTTTCATTTTGAGAAATCTCTGCTCTTATTTTTAACTCTACCTTTTAAATGAACTTTGTGTTTAGTTTGCTTATTTTTTCTAACTTGTAGAGATGGAGACTTAGATGCTTTTTCAGCCTTTTCTAATGTAGGTGTTTTAGGTTTTAGCAGTGTCCTTCAATTTAAAGCATATTACACCTAAGTACAATGTACATCCAGAATTCATGTAAGCACAAACCTAAGATGAAGCACTTTCTCGGCACTGCTTAGTACATGTCTTCGATTACTACTGGTACTTGTCCTTTGCTCACCTATGGGCACCCTAGTGGTGGGGAGGGGGGTGGAAATGGGAGATAGGGGAGGCTTCTGGGATTCCATCTTTATTAGAGCATGGATTTTTTTTTTCCTTCTGTCTTCTCAAAGGGTTTCCATGGGGAAAATTTGTGCCTGTTTCTTCAAGTTTAGTTCATGTTTGACACTGTTTGCTGGGATCCCATCTATGTCAGAGCCTGGAATTTGGGGAAAGAGCTGGTTTATATAG
The DNA here is from genome assembly GCA_004023845.1 of Helogale parvula. Classification (NCBI taxonomy): domain Eukaryota; kingdom Metazoa; phylum Chordata; class Mammalia; order Carnivora; family Herpestidae; genus Helogale; species Helogale parvula. Next base: position 37,241 of record PJEM01013489.1, on the reverse strand, counting down.
GGTTCCTGTCTTTTGTCCAGCTGGGTTGTTACCTGGTTTCTGGGCTGCTCCTGGAGTCCCAAAGACTGTTCCAGGGAAATTGGGGGAATGGCAGTGGTGACTATAGCTCTTATCTCCTGATCAAGGTGGTCATTATGCTGTTTCTTTCGCTGTGTGTCGTAGAGCAAGGGCTTTACTGAGCCATCCATCTGTGTCTGCGAGCTTTGCCACTTTACTAAGGACAGCTGTCTTCCATCGTGGGTCTAGGATGACCTGCTGACTGAGGCTCCTGTGTTGGGACAGAGGTATGGTCACAATGACGGGCGCTTTCATTGCCTGTCTTCTGAGATTTGAAGTTTTGTTCAGACTTGCCACCAGTCTACCACATCCTGTATTTAGGGAAGTTTTTCTGGCTGCCCCCCTCACTTCCCCCATCCCCCCAGGGCTTTCTAGGAGTCATTGTTTCATGTTCTGTGCCTGGAATGAATTTGCTGACATTCCTTCAATATGTGGTTTAACCTCTGCACAGTTTGAGTTGCTGCAATTCCGCTGGTCTGTGGCTTGTGGTAGGGTGAAGTACTCGCTTTTCATTTGTGGAGTCGGGGCTGGGGGTCTGGGAACCCTGGAGGTTAGCAATTTATGGGTGAGAGTTTAGAGGTCAGAGTCTATGGGTCAGGATTTAGGGATTAAAGGTTGAGATTAGGACAGGATTAGGGGGTTAGAAGACAAATGTCTGGGCCTCAGGATCTAGAAACCAGGTCTAAGCTTAACGTGTGAGAAGTTCAGGGACCAGGGCTTGGGTTAGGGTTGGAAAGTAGTGCCAAAGGAGTTAAGGTTAGAATGGTGGTCAGGGACTGGGGATGTTAGGGCGGTGGCAAAGGCCTAAGATTTAGGACCGGAGTTTAAGGACCAAAGGTCAGAGTTACAAGGTCAGTTTCAAAAGAGAATGAGTCAGGGTCAGAAGAACTAGGGTTAGATTACAAGTTAAGAGTCAAAACACTGTCAGTGGTGGGGTTAGAGGTCAAGATGAAGGATTTAGTTACTGTCAGGTGCTAGGGTTGGGATTTGCTAGGGTTAGGGAAGCAGGGTGAGGGTCACTTCCTCTTTTTCTTTGCTGTGGGCATCCAGTCAGAGGGAATGTGGTATGTCCCCTCCCTAAGGAAAGGGGAAAAAAAAAAAAAAGAACATCTCAAGGCAACCTTGCTATTTGTGTATGTGACAACATCCCTCACGGCCTTGTAACATGAGACCACTTTAATCAGACCGCATGTTTGTGTGTTACCATATATAAGGGACAAAGAAGTAAAAAATTAATAAAAATCCACGCCACTGGTGTTCGGGGCTCAGTTCCTTGGGTACGAACCCAACTGAGCGATGCCGGCTGGAATAGTTGCTTCCTGGAAAGAAAAGCCTCGGTGTCACGACTCTGTGTGAGAGTCCTGACAGGAAGGCATTAGGCCTATGGTCACATAAGTCCCAAACCCCAGGGGATACATGTCAAGGTTTCACACTAACTGTTCCATTGCACCCCACTTGATCACGGCAACACTGGGCCCGGGGCTCAAGGGGTCAGTAGGGGAGAGACGCCAATCTCCATCTCCTGCAGGTACTTCCTCATGTCTGAAAGCTGGACTCTAGAATCCCCTTCACTTGGCTCAGGGGAATCACCTTTCCTCCTCCAAAGCAATCTGGATACACACACACACTTCCACACAGAAGAATCTACACACGCAGGGAGGACACAAAAAGATCGGAGGGCTCCTAGCCAGAGTTTCCTCTCTTTAATAAAGCCAAAAGAGAGGATGGGCTAAAGCAACAAAGACAGGTACACGTCCTGAGGGAAAACACAGAAGGGTCATGGGAAAGAGAACGCTGGGAGATGGTGTTACTTTGGATTGTGAAATCTGGCCAGGCCTCTCTGAGGACACAGTGCTGAGCGAACCAAGCAAATATTGGGTAGAAGAGCTTTTACCAACAAGGTGGTGGAAAGGTAACAGTGAGGGGGGGGTGGATTGTGAAGAAGGAACATTGGTCAGCAAAGCCAAGTCATGTGGCGCTTTATGGGCCATGGCGAGGAGTCTGGCTTTTGTTCTCAATAGAGCAGCTAAATGCGGCAGTGCTTCAGGCAGGAGAGTGACGAGCTGGTTTTATGCCTGAAAAAGATCGGTCTGGGGGCACCTTTCTGGCTGGCATTGGAGCACGCAACTCTTGATCTCAGGGTTGTGAGTTCAAGCATCACATTGGGGGTAGAAATTACTTAAAAATATTTATTTTTGAGAAAATTAAATAAAAAGATCAACCTGATGGCTGTATGAAAAACAAGCCACAGAAGGGTAGGGCTAGACAGTACATGAAGAGAGGAGGCTGGCTCAGGCTAGGAGATGGCCAGAGGCAATCAGATGTAACCTACAGCTGAAGCTTAAATGGACAGGTTTGCTGAGGGATGGTTGAGGGGAGTAAGGCAAAAAAAAAAAAAAAAGAAAGAAAGAAACTAAGAATAATGCCGGAGTTTTGGGGAAGTTGGATGGCTAATGGCAGAAGTGGAGCTCAGAGGATCGAGAGTCCTGTTTGTAACATTTACAGAAAAAGAAAAAATATATACTTCATCTAAAAGGTGAGTGTGAAGGTATTTAAGTGTATTTTTTAAATGGAAAATTTGTTTCAGCTGTTTTAAGCAGCGATCGTGATTCAAAGTTAGACAGAAACTTCTATCAGGATTTTTGTTCTCTAAAGTAAATGTTCTCTCAATTATGATCCACTCGGTTTGTGAATATTCATTAGCTAAACTTGACTAAACTAATACTTGGGACTTACTCTCCTGATTAAATAGGCCAGTGAATAAACTGGATATGAAATGGACTCCAAATATTTTAAACAGTACCTAGGATTCCCTTGCTTTTTGGCGTTTTCTGCTGTCTAATATTCAGGGGTCTAAACACCGCTATACAGCCATTGCCTCTCAAACATTCAAGTCATGTTGCTACCTTGGAAGGAGACTGAAGCCCTTGGGGCCAGTTTGATATATATATGTATTTTTAATGTTTTTTATTTATTTTTGAGAGACAGAGAGAGTGTGAGCTGGGGAGGATCAGAGAGAGGGGGAGACACAGAATCTGACGCAGGCTCCAGCACAGATCCCGACGAGGGGCTTGAACCCACAGAACCGTGAGATCTTGACCTGAGCCGAAGCTGGACGCTTAACCAACTGAGCCCCCCCCCCCCCCCCCACCTTGGGGCCAATTTGGATTAGAGTAGAGTCTGGTTACAAGGGAGAAGCTCAGAGATTTTGACGAGGGAAGTAGCACAGACCTGGCCTAATGAGGATGCTGCTTACAAAGGACACTGATAGATATTCTTTATGCAGAGATAGCCTGACACCTCATTTGAACTGAGGTCTTCTGAAGAACCCGAAAGCAAGCAAGTGAAGCTGTGTTATTTTATAATCCATCCAGTTGCCTCGGGGAAGAATACTGGCTTCTCTGTTGGCTGCCAGCTGGTCAGCAGTTTACCCACAGGAAACAAAAGCCACAATTTTGACACAATCTGCTGTTTTTCCTTCTCTCTGTACCCTTTCTCTTATATAAAGCCTGTTTTTGCTTTTGCTACATTAAATCATTCATTGTTTTCCCTTATATACAAGGTTTTAAAAATGTTTATTTATTTAAGTAATCTCTACACCCAAAATGGGGCTTGAACTCACAACCTTGAGATCAAGAGTTGCCTGCTTTTGGGCCACCTGGGTGGCTCAGTTGGTTGAGAATCTGACTTCGGCTCAGGTCATGATCTCACAATCCGTGGGTTCGAGCCCTGTGTCGGGCTCTGCGCGGACAACTCAGAGCCTGGAGCCTGCTCACATTCTGTGTCTCCCTCTCTCTTTGCCCTCCTCCTGCTTGCGCTCTGTCTCTCTCAAAAATGAATAAATGTTAAAAAAAAAATTTTTTTTAAGTTGCCTGCTTTTCCAGCTGAGCCAGCCAGGTGCCTCCTTTATATGTATAAAGTTAAAAAAATTTTTTTAAAGTTTATTTATTTTGAGACAGAAAGAGAACAGGGGAGGGAGAGAAAGGGAGGAAGGGAGAGAGAGAGGGAGGGAGACAGAATCCCAAACAAGCTCTGCACCCACAGGGCTCAAACCCACAAACTGTGAGATCATGACATGAGCCAAAATCCAGAGTTGGACACTTACACGATTGAGCCAACCAGGTGCCCCAATATAAAGTTTTTATATTATTCTTTGACAATGGAAGGTCTTTGAGCTTATCTTCTCTCTGCATTCTTTCCCATGGTCAGTCCCTCACTGACAGATTTCAGACTATCCCCACTTTGACAACTCCCAAACGGAACTTTATCCAACCACCACCAAGCTACTTCTGCTTGAATGTCTTACCATCACTCCCAACTCCCCACATCCCAAATGAATTCATTTTTTTAAGTCAACCTCTTAACCATTTCCCAAACACACATGTTGAAACCAGAGTTATTTTTTCAGTTCTTGGACTGATTCCTTGGGTCCATAAGGAAGGATTTCTTCTAAACACTCCTGGCCTCCTGCCACACCTCTCCTCCTCTGGTTGAATCTTCTTGGCCCCTTCTTCCTTTCCTTCTTTTGGGAACCCGCCGCCCACAGGTCCTGCTGCTGTCGTTGGAAGTTTTACAGGAACAGGCTCGCCCTCTGGCAGGGCTGGAAGATGTTGTATTCAAAGGAATGTTAGGCTTTGATGATGTGGCAGAGAATGTAAAAAGGAGATCCGGTGAAGAATGTGGGGAGCAAAACATCACACAGGTTGAGGCCCTGATGTGACCGCACTTGAGGCCTTTCACACACTTTTCAAGTTGGCCATGTTGCCTTTGTTCACAGGCAAGTGTTTTTTAAACCTGATTTTAAGTGTTTATTTATTTATTTTGAGAGAGAGAGAAAGGACGAGTGAGAGTGAAGCAAAGAGAGAATCCCAAGCAGGCTCCGCAATGTCAGCACAGAGTCCGATGTGGGGCTTGAACCCACAATTGTGAGATCATGACCTGAGCTGAAGCCGGATGCCCAACCAACTGAGCCACCCAGGCGCCCCTGCAGCTTCAATCTTAAAAAGGTGGTGGATTTTATTTATAACAACAACAACAAGAATGCCCTCACTGCAAATAAAATATGTCATCTTCTAAGACTGAAGCAGAAAAAACACTCAAACAAAATTACTATAACCACAAAGGTTAAGAAGGAAATGAGAAAAGCCTGTGCCTGAAACACTGTCTTAAGGAATCACATATGCTGAGGAAGTCCAAAAAATCACAGAACTTTAGAAAGCTGCTACATCAGATAAGAAGCAGTACAAGAATGAGAACAAAGGAAAAGAGAGATTTTCTTAAAAGGAAGTTCCTATCTTGAGAAACAACTGAGAGAGAAATCTCTAGAGCACAGGCCTGGAAGCTCACTCCTTCCCTACTTTCTGTAGCCTAGCAAGGAACAGACTTCACGGGTCTCCCTTCTCTCCAACAATAAAGTATTAGAAATTCAATGAGCCTTCTGGAAAGGAGTAGGGGAACCTAGGGGGAAAAAATGCCAAAAGAGAAGAAGTTTCTGAAAGAAAGGCTACTCCCCACCTGACACATCCAGAAGCTGAAGAGAGTGTCCTGAGGAATAGCAGGGGTCTCAATCCTCACTGGGTCCCTGAGGCAAGAAACTTTAGAAAAATAGCAGCTTTAGGTTAACACACACACACACACACACACCCCTCCCCCCCAAAAGTGATTCTCAACTGAAACTTATGGGGCAAAGGACCACCCTCCTGCCCCTCAACCCACAGGAGGCCAGTGTCCTGACCAACTCCAAGGCATTCAGCAGTGGCCACAGACAACTGCTCACAGCCCGGCTGGGTAAGCTTGTCATAAGAGCCCACCCTCCATGCAACCTGGGGATGCCAGAAACACAGAACCCAGAGGAGAAGTGGTATAAAGAAATTTGAGGGGCACCTGGGTGGTTCAGTCGGTTAAGTGTCCGGCTTCGGCTCAGGTCATGATCTCACAGTTCGTGGGTTCGAGCCCCACGTCAGGTTCTGTGCTGACAACTAGCTCGGAGCCTGGAGCGTGCTTCAGATTCTGTGTCTCCCTCTCTCTCTCTCTGACCCTCCCCTGCTCAGGCTCTCTCAAAAAATATATTAAAAAAACATTAAAAAAAAAGATATTTGAATATGCTGGATAAAAAAGAAAAGCATCTCAAAGGACCTGGGTGGGGCCACCACTACTATAAATTAACACTGCAAGAAGGCAGCATCCCCTTAAATACCAGTAGGCAGATAAGACACAGGTACATGTGCCCAAGAACAATGAACACAGGCCAGTTAACCTCATAATGGGTGATTCTCCCAAGTGAGTTTAGACTCACAAGTTGGAGACTCTCAATAACTGGTACATAATTACTGGAGTCCCAGTGAAATCTAATCAAGACCTTTTCAGCCTATTCACCTTCCTTCACATTATCAGAGTATCACGGTCTTTTGACAGGTTTCTAGGGACAAAATCTGTTACGAGCTGGGGAGTGGTCTGCTTTCTAAATTTGGTGGAGGTGGGGCAATTCTGTGATCCTTTTGTATGTCCTGTTCATGATTTAGATTCTTTTTATTGTTGCTGTTGCTTTAAGGGTTTTAAGAGACGTGGCACTGAGGGCTAGCAGTACAGAATCAGAAGGCAGGAGAAGTTGGTTCTCATACTAAGTTCCGTTCTCCAACAGCCCATTAAGTACTAAATAATCTGACAACTGGTCTCTACCTGCCTACCATTCCTCTATTTCTGTTGGTGCTGAGCCCAAGTTCAGAGAAAGAGTGTTGAGTCTCCTCCTAAATCACATCTGCCCTTTCTTTCATTACGTAGGCTTATTACTGAGGACAGCCAAAGCAACTATAAAAACAGAACTGATGCCTTCTCCTGTGCGTGTGTAGGACAGAAAGACAGAAAGGTGGGGGCACCTGGGTGGCTCAGTCGGTTAAGCGTCCGACTTCAGCATAAGTCATAATCTCGCGGTCTGTTAGTTCAAGCCCTGTGTTAAGCTCTGTGCTGACAGCTCAGAGCCTGGAGCCTGCTTCAGATTGTTTCTCCCTCTCTCTCTGCTCCCCTCCCCCTACTACTCACACTCTGTCTTTCTCTCCCTCTCTCTCAAAAATGAATAAACATTAAAAAAAATTAGAAAGACATAAAGGTGAACTAATGGCCATGGTCTAAAAACTGCCCAAGTCCCTACAGTGGTGTAAACAAAGATAAAAGGTAGAAAACAGGCACCTGGCTGGTTCAGCCAATAGAGCATGCAACTCTTGAATTCAGGGTTAAGTTCAAGCCCCACATTGAGTGTGGAGATTACTTAAAAAAATAAAACCTTTAGGGGCAACTGGGTGGCTCAGTCCATTAAGCGTCTCCTGATATTGGCTCAGGTTGTGATCTCATGGTCTGTGAGTTTGAGCCTCAAGGCGCGGAGCCTGCTTGGCATCCTAAGTCTCTCCCTCCCTCTCTCTGCTCTCCCTGGTTTGCACGCATGTGCTCTCTTTCTCTCTCTCAAAAATAAACTTAAGAAAAATAGTAATAGTAAATAAATAAAACCTTTTTTAAAAAAGGTAGAAAACAAAATTGGGACCTGATGCACTTGGAAAATAAGACTTAAACCTGATGCCGAGGGCGCCTGGGTGGCTCAGTCGGTTAAGTGTCAGACTTCTGCTCAGGTCATGATCTCACAGTCTGTGGGTTCGAGCTCCGCGACGGGCTCTATGCTGACAGCTCAGAGCCTGGAGCCTCCTTCCGATTCTGTGTCTTCCTCTCTCTCTGCCCTTCCCCTGCTCGCTGTCTCTCAAAATAAAATAAAGATATAATTAATTAATTACTTTTAAAAAACTGATGTCTGGTCAGAAGCACATGGTTAAGTTTATTCTCATCCTGTGAAGGCAGAAATAGACATGTGCCTTCACCAGCCAGACAGGTGATGAATGGACTTTCCCAAAGATGTCTTGTGGAAACAAGCTTCCAGAACCACAGCTCTGCCTTCCAACCTTCCAAAAATGCAACCACTGTATATTTGGCATAAGAGTCAGTTAAATATACATATATTTAAATTGGTGACAGTTATGGGGCACCTGGGTGGCTCAGTTGGTTAAGCCTCCCACTTCAGCTCAAGTCATGATCTCATAGTTTGGGGGCTGGAGCCCCGTATTGGGCTCGGTGCTGACAGCTCAAAGCCGAAAGCCTGCGTTGGAGTCCGTCAGTCTCTCTCTCTCTGCCCCTCCACCACTCATGCGCGCTCTCTCAAAAATAAAACATTAAACAATTTTTTAAATTGATAATAATTATGGTTTATTTTCACTCTTCTCAAATTCAGTGACTCCAAGGAAAAAATTTACCACCTTTCTTCAACCTGCCACACTGTCCCCTCTCCATACATGAGACCACACACCAAATACACACCTAGTTCTCATCCCCTCACTCTGCACTGCTTCGACAGATTCCTGGGAAACCCACCGCACCCCAAATCCTTTAGCGACATGTTCAAGGCCCTTACGACTAGTTTCTCTCATGACCTATGTACACCTGGTCCCAGCCACGCATCCTCCGTCACCACCCCTATGCCGGCTGTGTGCTCTCTCGTGTCTAGGGATCGCTCAAGACTTCCAATGGTTGCCTCTGCCCTCGCGATCGGGAGCACCAGTTCTTCGCCCTCCACATACCTCCGACAAGTACTGGGCAACAACCATGTGCCAGGCACTACCCTAGACAGAAAGGTTAAAACAGCACGAGTCAGGCAAGGCCCATCCCGGTGGCCCCGCTAGCAAGCATGACCACAGCCAGGACGCCCGCACCTCTCGGGGCACGGCCGCCAGCGAACTCCGGCCGGGCCCTCCGCCCCCCCGCTTGTGGGCGCCCGCGCCGGCCTGGAGGGGCAGTTCCCGCCCGAGCCCGCTCTGTCCTCTTGTACGCAGTAGCAAGCGCTGGAGACATACAAGGGCCACCCGCAGGGCCGCCCTTCGTGCTGCAGACCGCGGGTCCGCGACCCGGCCACTACCCCAGCACTGAGGGCCCAAGGGATTCACCCACCTGGCCTCCGCTTCCGGCTCGGTCCGAGGCGTCACGGTAAGGACCCCCGGCAGGGCTGCCCGGCCGCACGCCCGAAGGACCCCTCCTAGGCCGCGCAGGCTAGCCGTTACGGTGCCTGGTGGCCCGGCGCCGCGGTGGAGAACCAGGGGCATCTAGACTTGAACTCCAGCTGGGTTGGGACGCGAACAGCCCAGAATCGGATGAGCTTAAGCCCGGGTACAAGAGACAGGAGTCGCGCGGCTGCAGGCCTAGAGAAGGCAGGGGGGGGCGGGGGGGTAGCGAGGAGAAGGCGGTGTCAAGAAATTGAGCTGAATGCCCGGCGGATTGGAGAGCTGGGCCTCGGGTGTCGGGTTGAGGGTTGGGAATGGGGAACAGAGACAGAGCTGGGGAGTGGAGGGCTGCAGGTCCCCGGCTTGCCTAGGAGGATGAGGGGCTTTGTCGCCGCCCTCCCGGAAGCGGAGGAATGGGCGTTTTCAGGGTGGCGGCGAAAGCACAGGCAACTTCCCAATTTTATAATTCTCTGATGGAGTGACTTTTAAGTTGAACAAATTTCTTGACCTGTCAACATTTGTTGGAAACCAAGGACCATGACAGTCATTACTTAGTTGGCATTAGGAAAGGAACCACATCCTTCCCTGGAGAGGCCCTAGCAGACTGGCCTTGGTATATAGCTGGATGAGGTTCACTCATTCATTAATTCACCAAATACTTTTGAAAGCCAGCTATGTGCGAGGCACTCTGCATAGGTACTGAGAATAAAACAGTGAGCAAAGCAGACCCCTGCTTGAATGCAGCTGGCCTAATGGGTGAAGACATAACTGAAGAAAACATCTAAGAAACCTTAATAGGGGAAGTGAGCTAATTATCTAGTGGGTGAGGAGCACCAGGGAGGCCCAGGTCATGATCTCAGGGTTGGTGGGATCAAGCCCGGCACTGGGCTCTGTGCTGACTGTAAAGAGCGTGCTTAGGATTCTCTCTCTCTCTCTTTCTCTCTCTCTCTGTTACTCACTCCCCCTCCAATAAATATATATATATATATTTAAGTATTTTTTAAAAAGATCTAGTGGGTGAATAGGAAGTAACCAGAGGAAACACATTTTGAACTGTGAAAAAAGTCTCAGACGGCCTTATGAATAGAAAGTTATTGTACCTTTGTGGCCAGTCTGTTTAGCAATGTAAATTGTAAATCCTCTAAAACCAAAGAAAAATTAGGAAGGGAAGGGAATATTGGCAGAGACAGGTAGTGTTTAAACTTTAATTTCTCCTGAATGGGTAACTTCCTTGTACGTAACTGCTGTGTGTTTTGGGAGCATCGGGAGTGAGATCACTGTTAGCTTCCAAGGCTGCATGGCTCCAGAGTAGAAAGTGTGGGGAGCAGAGCACTGAAGGGTCCCTAATCCAGCTTTCTGATGGCAGGAGTGAGATGACCTCCATCTTGCGAAGCCCTCAGGCTCTCCAGCTCACTCTGGCTCTGATCAAGCCTGATGCAGTTGCTCACCCCCTGATTCTGGAGGTAAGAAGGAATCATAAGCCTCTACTGTATGTTCTGGGCAGTACTTCAGTTTCCAGGGCCACAGGGCCACTTGTGAAGACTGACACCATAGTCCTGTGCAAGATGTCATGGAGGTAAAGCTAGGAGCCATGGACTCTGACCCTAAGAAGATTAAAAATCTACTAGAGAACTGGGGCAGATAAAAAAATATAAGGATCCAGTACAATAAGAAGAAGAACCAAACCTCAAGACAATGTATGTATATTGGTTTTCTATTGCTATGTAAAAAATTACCACAAATTTAGCAGCTTAAAACAAATGTTATCTCACAATTCCAGAATTTAGAGGTGCAGGAGGCTTGGCTGGGTTTTTCCTCAGGGTCTCACAAGGCCAAAGTCAAGGTAGCAGCTGGCCACATCCTTATCTGGAGGGTCTGGGGAAGAATCCACTTCCAAAGTCATTCAGGTTGTTGCAGCATTTGGTTCCTATGGTTCTAAGACTGAGGCCCCCATGTCCTTGCTGGCCTTCAGGCGAAGACTGCTCTCAGGTTTTAGAGACCACTCACATTCCTCCTCCCACGGCTCCCTCCATGAGCTTTTAAAGTGCTCATGTGATTAATTGGGCTCATCTGGAAATCTTCCTTTTAATTCAGCTGATAGCAACCTTAACTACACCTGCAAAATCCCTTTTGCTGTGTCATGTAACAGGATCGTGTTGCCTCGTATTCAGAGCCCTGGATAGTAGGGTGCGGAATCTTGGCAGGAGTGGGGGAGGGTCATCGTAGGGTTCTGCCTTGGGTAGTTTGATAAGTACTAGCTGAGCAGCACTGCTGGGGAAGCTCGCTGGGGTGCAGAGGAAGTCCAGAGCATTCAGGGACAGTGGCCTACAAGTGCTGGGACCCCGCCAGGCTCCAAGGAAGGGGGGTCAGGAGGGCAGGTGCTCCACGGAGGGAGATGCTGAGGCAGGAACGTGGGTGGTGAATCTGAGGGCCACAAGCGGGCTGGAGTGACAGGACGAGAGAATTGGAAGAGGTGGAGGGCAAGGGAAGTACAGCCTTGAGCACTGGACTAAAGTAGTTGTACCTCTTTCCATGAGTAAAGTTCTGACCAGAGTGTGACATATAAGTTATGGTGTTTTTAATCTGTCATGTGTGATGGTTTGGAGAGAGTGGGACAAACTCAAGGCAGGACCACTATCAAGGGATTTTTTTATGAAGGTCTGAGAGGTGGTGTGTGTGGGCTTCAGTTCCAGGGACTGTAGGAATGGAAGGGCCGAGATGGCACTTCCTGCCCCTGCACCGGAGGCTCGCGTTCTAGCCTTGTGGCTGAAGGTCTTTACCTCACCCCACCTTCCTTCTCTTCTGACCCAACCACAGGACAGACCATCAAGTCCTGGCCTCTCATGGTCCTCATGGTCCTTTTGGTCGGCCTGGATTTCCTATTCACTCCAATGGTCGCTTTGACTGATTTTTTTTTAATGTTTTATTTATTTTTAAGAGAGAGTGCATGCATGCTCATGTGCATGCAAGGGGGAGGGACAGAGAGAATGGGAAACAGAAGCTCTGAAGGTGGCTCTGTGCTGACAGCAGACAGCCTGATGCAGGGCTTGAACCCATGAACCGTGGGAAGATAACCTGAGCCAAAGTCAGATGCTTAACCAGCTGAGCCACCTAGATACCCCATCCTTTTGACTGATTTGTATTTTTTCTTTTTTTTCGTTTGGTGGGGTATGCAAGTAAGAGAGGAGCAGAGAGCCGGAGGGAGAGAAGGAGAGAGAGAGAGAGACGGAGACAGAGACAGAGGGCTCACCCGAAGTGTGGCTCTAGCTCACCTGAAGCAGGGCTCATGCTTATCCAAAGCGGGGCTCAAGCTCCCCTGATGTGGGACTTGAACTCATGAACCTGAGATCATGACCTGAGCTGAAGTGGGACGTTTAACCAACTGAGCCACCCAGGCATCCCATCCCTTTGACTGATTTTTTTTTTATCTTTGACGTGTTTATCCAGGCTGTTCATCAGCAGATTCTAAGCAACAAGTTCCTTATTGTACGAATGAGAGAACTTCTGTGGAGAAAAGAAGATTGCCAGAAGTTTTACCAAGAACACGAAGGTAGGATCAGCAGTCCTCTGAATGGGAGGCTTCTCTGTCCCACGAGGTGTACAAGGACACATAATGGCAGGCCGTCTCTGACCTACCAACTGTAAAATTACAGCCGTTTTCTAAAGTCTGTCTTTCTACACAAACTTTTCATCATTATCCATATTTTAAAAATATTTTCTAGGAGGGTTCTACTTCGTAGCCCAACCAGAAATTTAGTTTTAGTCCTGATGATATTAGTAGGTAATAGTGGATGTTTCCTCCCTCAGACATTGTCCTCATGCTCATGGTTTCACTGGATTTGCCCCACAGCCATGTGAGGTAGGTATCATTAGGTCTCCAGCACACAGATCAGGAACCTGAGTTAGGGAGATGAGTGACTTACCTGAAACTGCACAGGCTGGAGTAGCAGAGCCTAAGTTCAGACCCAGGCATGTCAGACTCCAAGGTCCTTGTCCTTTTTTTCCAAAAACGGTTTTTATTATTTCAAGTAAGGAGGCCAAAGTGCAAAAAGTTCTCTTGGACACCAAGGTCTGGATGAAGTTATTCTCTCTCTTTGCAGGTCGTTTTTTCTATCAGCGGCTGGTGGAGTTTATGGCCAGGTACTTCTGAGTTTGGTTTGGGTATCTTTATCCACCAAGATTTATCTCCATTGCTCCCTAGATTTGTTCATTTCATTTGATGCTCTTTGAAGTTGTAATCAGGGTTAAATGTCTGAAGAAATGTGGGCTTGGGGCCATGACTAAGCCAACACTGACCTGGCGGCCACCTGCCATGGTGGCTATTGGTCCAGTGGCTATAGAAGAGTCTTGTTGTTGGATGCTACTTAACAGCTCTGCTGACCTCTGGGGCCTTTTGTGTGCACACGGTAGTGGCCTTCCGTCTCCTGTTTGAAGCAGCCTTGGTACTTAGCTAGAAAGGCAGGGTACCTCTCGGGGTGGAGTGAGCCTTCACTTGTGCCCTGCGCACAGTGTGCCCTCCCAGACCGCATAGCCAGATTCCCGACACCTGCTCCTTTTGTACACAGCGGCCCAATCCGAGCCTACATCCTCGCCCGCAAGGATGCCATCCAGTTTTGGAGGACACTGATGGGACCCACCAGAGTGTTTCAAGCACGTCACGTGGCCCCAGATTCGATTCGTGGAAGTTTTGGCCTCACTGACACCCGCAACACAACCCATGGCTCTGGTGAGTCTGCCTGCCCTGCCCCCGGCCACAAGTGACGGAGGATGGTTTGGGACTAGTGTCAGGCCCTAAGTGGAGGTGAGAGCCAGGTATCCCCATCATGAACTTTCCTCCCAAACACATTTCTGGCCCTCTGTGGCCAGCTCAGCAAATGTGGCCCCAGGACTGAGAGTCAGGCAGCACTAGAGGCTCAGGTTTCTGAATCTGACTATAACTGCCTCTTGCCTCCATTCTGCACTCCCTATGAGAACCCCTTCTCTTTCTTGCCTCCCCTTACAGATTCTGTGGTTTCAGCCAGTCGAGAGATTGCCGCCTTCTTCCCTGACTTCAGTGAACAGCGCTGGTATGAGGAAGAGGAGCCGCAGCTTCGCCGTGGCCCAGCGCACTACAGCCCGGAGGAAGGCATCCACTGTGCGGCCGGAGCGGGAGACCCAGGACCAGCCTGCCGCAGGCCTGTGGGTCTGTGAAGACTGGGGGGATTGCCCAGTCTCTCAGACACCTCGTAGGACCGAGGAGGCCTGGGAATTGTGGCGCCATCTCTGCTGGGCACCGCACCTCCCTGACGATCTGGCTCCTCACTGCCGCCTCCTCTAGGATCTAGCTATCTATCTACCTCTTTTCCAGAATGTTCATGGGTGGTTCAGAGGAATAATGGCTCCTCTTTTTTCCTGAGAACTATTCATCTTTTTCAAGGAAGAGTTTGCCTAATTGACTTGCCTGAAAAATGCAGTGACTCTATATAAGCAACATTTGGCCTATCTTCCTCAATAAAAGTCCCGTGTTCTACTGAATCCTCAAGGCTAGGAGCCCTACTCTAGGTGCTTTCTCTCACTCCTCAAGTGGAGTAATTAAACCTGTCCTGAAGCCAAGTTTCTGGTCTGTGCTAAATGGAGGGAACTCTGTAGAAATCTCCCAGGAGGTTCACACCCCGGGTACAACCTGTCTAGTGCACAAAGGCACCCAGAGCTGAGTGTGGGCACTCGGCCTAGGGCTTTATCCTGGGGGAAGGGGCACCTTTTATCTGAATAAAGGTGTGTCTGCCACCAGAGGTATGTTTTTATGACTCGCTTGTTTCCTGATTTGCACAAAGCCAATAAAGTTAGCTGTGTCTCTGTTGTAACTGAGGATGACAGTTATCTATTGCTACATTACAAATCATCTCAAAAGTTACTGGCTTAACTTGATAATGATTTATTTTCATGTTTGTCTGGATTGGCCGGGTGATTCTGCTGGTCTGACTTGAATTCACTCATGCTGCATTTGGCAGATGGGTCAAATATGGCCTTTTATCTTGAGGTGCTTCATAGCATGGTTGTTTCAGGGTTCCAAGAGGGCACGCCCCCATTCACAAGCTATCAAGCTTCTGCTTATATCATGTTTGCTAATATCCCATTGGCCAAAGCAAGGGATGTGGTGTGGAGCACAGGGGGCCATTACCACAACAATCTACCAAACTGGTAGGCGTGAGGAACCTTAAATTTATATAGGATTTGTGAAAACTGATATTTGCACAAGCCAACAAAGGAGATGAAGAAATAGAGAAGGAAGGAAAAAACCAAGGGTGTGTGGATCAGGAAAGTCAAGAGAGTGTTTCTGGAGAATGAAGCAATGTTGAATGTTGAGAAGTACAGGAAGAAGCCTTTAAAATACCCTCTAAATGTGGCAGCATAGAGGCCACTGTGACCTTGGCAAGAGCAATACTTCTGCGTCAATAAGGGAGTTACCTCACATGGAAGATAATGGGCTATAGCATTTGTACTGTCCTACTACCTTTGGGCTTAGAGTGACACACCTAGGAGTCTTAGAGACTCTTCTTACATTTGAATCTAGAAATGCATCTGCATATGCTCTGTCTTCTCTTCTCTTCCTGTTACAACACAGGAAGGGCCCTGCTTCCCGTTAAGTCAGTCCTTCGACGTGTTCTGAATCCCATCTTGCTCTTTTGGCTTTCTAGTCTGTAGTACACTATTGACCTTGCTCTACTGAGTCCGGTTTGGTGTCTCCCATTTTTCAAAATCTCTTTAACCCCACTTTCCCCTTCAGCTACCTCTGTTTCTTCATCTCTGGACAAAGAACCCACATTAGTTGTCTGCTCTAATAGGCTCATGCCCATTGTCTCAGCAGCCCACTCCAGTGTGGCTTACATGCTAACCACACCGAAAGAGACTGGTTCCTTCACGCCATTATCACTGCTCAGCATGGTGCCAGATATAGGGATCAGTGCTTTGTAAATAATACTAGGCCTGGTCTTTGACATCACTAAGGATTCCTCCATCTCTAAAGTCTTTAAATCCTACTTTTTTTTTTAAAGTTTATTTACTTATTTTGAAGGGGGGAAGGGGTGGGGCAGAGAGAAAGAGAGAGAATCCCAAACAGGCTCCACTCTGTCTGCACAGAGCCCGACATGGGGTTTGAACTCATGAACAGCTAGATCACAACCTGAGCTGAAACCATGAGTAGGATGTTTAACCCACAGGCACCCATAAATCCTACTTTTACTTTTTAAAAATTTTATGTTTACTTATTTTGAGTGAGAGATAGAGAGAGAGACAGACAGACAGAACAAGCAGGGGAGGGGCAGAGGTGGGAGGGAGGACTAAGAATCCCAACAGGCTCTGCCCTGTCAACGCAGAACCCAACACAAGTCTCAGTCTCCAGAACTGTGAGATCATGACCTGAGCTGAAATCAGTGGCTGGTTGCTTAACCGACTGAGCCCCCCAGTTACCCCTAAATCCTACTTTTAAATCATAGTCCACTGTATCCCTCTCTCACGTCTTCTAAACCTAGATCATTCACTAGTCCACTCTCCTAGGTAACTTTTTCATATATTCTTCTCTCTCCAAACCTCCAACAACCTCTTCCTTCTTTTTCACTGACTGGCTGTTGACCTTGCTTCCTCTTCAAGGATGATAACAGAAACAGCTAAGAGAGAAACTCCTCAGACTCCCAAACCTGACTGAGCACCTACCTGCATCTGTGCTCACATTCTCTGCTTCTTTCCTGTGAGGATGAGCAATGGACAAACCTTCTCAGCTCCTGAGAAGCCTTCCCCCATTTCGTGCAGATCTTATTGCCTCCTACCTATTCACGGCATTGCTCCACTAATTATTTCCTACGCTTCCTGCACCATCAGGAAATAGGTCTTACGCTGGGAGCCGCATCGGCCTTGCTGGACGACAAGGTCACAGTAAGGAAATGGCAGACATTGCACGGCTCCTGCCATGAGAGGCGGAACTGGTATCTCCTTCTGCTACTACTGCTCATGTGAAATTAAGCCTGTTGCTATTGATTAGGGCTCACAATGTTCCAAATCAGGCCGATATTCCCCACACAATTACCGCATAAGAAAAAGCATATTCCTGCCCCTGCATAAGGGATTTTAGATCAAAGTGCTGCAGATGTTTGCCAAAAGGCTCTTCTAATGAGCCTTGCAGACCCAGAACATAAGGGGAGCTAAGAACGCAAGAGTTACAATTAACTCTGGCCAAGAGAAAAAGAGCCTAACTTAGGGATAAGAAACAGACAAGGACCAGACATAAGTTGCTGCATATATCTTTGCTATTGGAGTCACAAATACCCTCCTTTGTACTGACTTCAGTTATGAGGATGGATAAGAAACTAGAAGCCCAAGCGCAAGGTCAACACACACAGGGCCCCCATTATGCTTACATCAAAGAAAGGGCTTTCTCTAGCAACTTGTTAATAAACATTCTTTCTCTTGTGGTTTATGAGCTAGATATATACAGCCTATCTATATACAATTTAACCTATGTTTTAATTTTAGCATTCCTAACTTAAATAATATGTATATTATCCTGTTTTTTACTAAAAACATCTTGTTATTCTCTTGATCGTAAAATTTACTTAACCTTCCTGTAAGTGCATTACATGACTTGATTATAACATGTTAATTAAAAACAAAGTCATAGTTATTGGCCAAAACCCAACCTGTACAAAATAAGATAGGTTTGTTACTTTCTTAACGTTGGGAACTGATGCCAAGAATAAATTGGAATGGTTCTACAAAAATACTTCTATTTTTTAAAAATTGTTTATGTTTATTTATTATTGAGACAGAGAGAAACAGAGCATCAGTAGAGGAGGGGCAGAGAGAGAGGGAGACACAGAATCCGAAGACAGGCTCCAGGCTCTGAGCTGTCAGCACAGAGCCCAACGTGGGGCTCGAACCCACAAATGTGAGATCATGACCTGAGCTGAAGTCAGACGTTTAACTGACTGAGCCACCCAGGTGCCCCTACAAAAATACTTCTATAAAACTTGTCTCTGTACACCTTTGATGATTAAAACACCTTATCACTAAGAGTTAGAAACTGTAAATAATTTCTATTTTCTGATGTTATGTTATTGCTTAACCAATAAAAAAGACACCAAAGCAGACTGAACAGAGATGCCTGCCTGGTGATCAAAAAAGAAACTCGAGGCTCTCTCACTCTTTTTCGCTGACACTATCTCTCCTTCAAGGGACCCTGGACCTCCTGGAGCTGGACTTCGGCAGTCTTACAAACATGCTGTAGTTTTGCTCATTAATAAATTAAATAAATATATAAATAAAGCAAACCTTTATTTTTCCTTTCTTTCTCTTTCTTCCTTCCTTCCTTTCTTTCTTTCTTCCTTTCTTTCTTTTTCTTCCTTCCTTCCTTCCTTCCTTTCTTTTTTAATTTACATCCAAGTTAGTTAGTGTACAGTGCAATAATGATTTCAGGAGTAGAATCCAGTGATTCATCCCCTACATATAACACCCAGTGCTCATCCCAACGTGTCCTCCTTAATGCCCATTGCCCATTTAGCCCATCCTTCCCACCCAATACCCCTCCAGCAACCCTGTTTGTTCTCTTATGTTTAAGAGCCTCTTATGTTTTGTCCCCCTCCCTGTTTTTATATTATTTTAAAGACAAACCTTTCTTTACACCACATCTCTTTCATGCTACTGTCCCATACCTCTGCTCACCCCTACAGCAAAACTCTCAACAGAATAACCTACAACATCAATGACCAGTGACTTCCAGTTTAGACAAAATGGTATAGACCCATTTATCTCTGCTTCTCCCTACTGAGTACAACTATAAACCTGAAAATATGTGAGAAACAAGGAGAACTCTAGAAGGTTATCTGAAGGATAACTGGTTTGAGACTCCTGGACTGGAGGAACAACACAGCAGGAGAGCATCTTAGGTCTCCCCACACAACAGAACAAGGTGGTCCAGACTAGGCATTTCCCAAACTCGAACCCAGCAACAGATGACATCCCATGTGGCCTATTCTCTCCCATGACTAAACAGGCTAAATAGAAAGTCCAGCTGAAAACTCCAGGCAAACTGACGAAGGAGATTGATTAGGAGCACCAGCTATCAATAAGCAGCCACAGGAAGCACTCTACTTCCAAGCCAGGTGTGAGGCTACCCTAACCCACGGAAAGATAATACTAAGGTGTTGGGACACCAAAACAAATGCCCCAAGTCCAAGTTCTGTGACCAACATTAGATGTCAAGGTCAAAGGTATAGTTACAAGATCCAAGTCAATCATATGTCTGAGTTCAATGTCCAGGATGACATGAGTTCCAGTCTATGACCCAGATCCCCTAGTCTAGGTCTAGAATTCTGGTTCAGATCAACATTCTAGGTCTAAAATCATATCCTGATGTAGGTCTGATGTCCAGGTCTGAGTCTTGATATGAGATCAAAATCTCAGGTTAGAGGTTGAAGTGCGAGTAACAGGTCGAAGGCCTGGGTCCATTTCCAAGGACCATGTCTGAGGACAGGTCCAACATCATGGAGATTTGATGTTCAAGTCCAAGGCCCAAGTCTATGTCCAAAGACCTGTTTGAGATCTAAGGGCCAACTCCAAGATCAAGGCCCAAGTCTAAGGTTCCAGGTTCAAGGCCCAGGTCCAGAGTTTGAGAACAAAGTCCCTTAGTCTACTCCAACATTAAGGTCAAGGTTCAGGTCCAAGATCCATGTCTATTTCCAAAGGCCAAGTCCAGCATAAGTATCTAAGGTCAAATGGAGATCTACATACTAACTTCAGGTCCAAAGGGTAGATCCATGTTTAGAACGTTCCATGTCCAAGATACAGTTCTAATAGCAAAGACCAAGTCCGTCTCCAAGGACCAGGTTTAATGTCAGGACTAACTTATAGGCCAATTCCATACCTAACATCTACAACAAGGTTCAGGAGCAGGTTAGCATTCAGTTCCAAACACTATATCCTAGATCCAGATCCAAGTCTAGGTCCATGGTCCAGGTCCAACATTTATGTTCATATTGGAGGCTCAGGTCTAATGCCAGCATTTAATGTCAAATCTAGGTCCAAATTCACAGTCCAGATTCAAGACTCACATTCAGGGCTGAGGTACACTCAACCACTTCCAAAGTCCAAGTTCAGGTCAAGACACAAAGTATAGATCCCAAGTCAGGTCCAGTTCAGAGGTTCAAGGACCAATTCCAGGGTTCAATTCTAGGTCCACTTCTCAGGTCTAAGGTGAGTCCAAAATCCAGATTAAATCCATGTCTGAAGTCCAGGTTGAATATCTAGTACCAGGTCAAGTTCCAGTTCCAAGATCCAGATTGAAGTTCTAGTTCCATGATCATGTATAATCCATTCTAAGTTATAGGGTTGGGGGTCCAGAAATGAGGTTCAACTTTGAGGTCTGATATTCACATATGAGACACAAATCCAGAACTGAAGCCTAAGTCTAAGAACTAAATCCAGGTCTGAGGTCCAGGATCATTGCCAAAATTCACTGGTGAGATCCAAAATCTTGTTCATAGATTCAGGTCCGGGTCAAAGATCTAAATGTAGGTACAATTTCTATATTTAAGGTAAGATCCATTATCCAAGGAAAAGCAAGATTTGAGACCCAAGTCCAAGATCTAGGTAGAGGTTCAATTGCCATATATAAGGTCAGGAACAAGGAATACAGGTCACTACCAGGTTTAAATTTCAGAACTGAGGTCCAAGATATAGTTCTAGGTAACAAGTCCTGGTCCATATCTAATGACCAAGTATAATGTCAAAAGTATATGTTTCAGGGGTTCCTGGATGGCTCAGTTGGTTGAGTGTCCAAGTCTTGGTATTGACTTGGGTCATGATCTCCTGGTTGGTGAGATCAAGCCCTGCATTAGGTCCACACTAAACATATGGAGCCTGCCTGGAATTCTTTCTCTCTCCCTCTCTCTCTGCCCCTCCCCTGCTCATGCATTTGTTCTCCTTCTCCTTCTCTCTCTCTCTCTCTCTCTCTCTCCTCTCAAAAATAAAAAAATTTTTAAACAAACATTTCTAAAAGAAAAAAATTTTAAAACAGTATATGTTTGGGGCGCTTGGGTAGCTCAGTTGGTTAAGTGTCTGACTTCGGCTCAAGTCATGATCTCATGGTTTGAGAGTTCAAACCCTGCATCAGGCTCTTTGGTGACATCTCAGAGCCTGAAGCCTGCTTCTGATTCTGTGTCTCCCTCTCTCTCTGCCTCTCCCCTACTCATGCTCTGTCTATCTGTCTCTCTCAAAAATAAGCATTAAAAATTTTTTTAAAAAACAGCATATATTCTAGGTAAAATCAAATCTTTAAGTCTAAGTCCAACATCCAAAACCAGGTCCAGATTTAGATCCAAAGATGAGGTTAAAATTCATGTACAAATTCTGGTCCAGGGTGCAGGTCCAAAGTCCAAGTCCATTTACATCATCCAGATCATGGCCCTAAGTCCAAGATACACATTGAAGTCTGAGTCCTAGGTCCAAGACTGAAGCATGGGTCAGATCCTTGACCAAGGTCCAGATCTAATGTGGGTTCCTAAACACTGAACAAATCCAGATCTGTGGTTGAGTTCCAAGGTTCAGGTTCAAAGTCCTTGTTCACGTCCAGCTCCAATGTCCAAATCAAAAATATAGGTTTGGGTCCAAATTCCAGTTAAGGGTTATAGCCAAGAGGGGTGCCTGGGTGGCTCAGTTGGTTAAGCCTCTAACTTTCACTCAGGTCATGGTCTCATGATTCACGAGTTCAAGCCCCATATCAGGCTCTGCACTGGCAATGTGGAGCCTGCTTGGGATTCACTCCCTCTCTGCCCCTCCTCCACTTGTGTGTGTGTGTGTGTGTGTGTGTGTGTGTGTGTGTGTGCGTGCGCGCGCACTCTCTCTCTCTCAGTAAATAATGATTTTTAAAAAAAGGTTATATCCATGAAACTTGGAAAATATAGGTCCAAGTTTTTCAAGTTTTAGATCCAATTTTCATGTGCATATCTAAAGTTCATGTCTAAGGTCCAGATCCAATGCAGAAGTCTAATGTCAGGTGTATGTTCCAGGTTCCATCTAGGTCTAAGTTTCAAGTTCAATATCCAGGAAAAGGTCAAAGTTCAGGATAGACATCCAGGTCTAAATTCTTGGCCCAACGTCCCATCCACATCCGGGTCTGAAGTCTAGGCTGGGGTCAGATCCAGGGTCCAGGTATAAAGTCCAAGTCCTCTGTTAGAAGTTCAGAATCAGGAATGCCTGGGTGGCTCAGTTGGTTGAGTGTCTGACTTTGGCTCAGGTCATGATCTTGAGGTTCATGGGTTCGAGCCCTGTGTTGGGCTCTGTGCTGACAGCTTGGAGACTGGATCCTGCTTTGGATTCTGTGTCTCCCTCTCTCTCTGCTCCTCCCAGACTCTTTCTCTCTCAAAAACAAACAAATATTAAAAAAATAATAAATTCAGATTTATAAGCAAATGCAAGGCCTAAGGTTAGATCCAAAGTCCAGGAATGTTCAGTTACATATGATATGAATCTAGTTTCAAGGTCCAAGTCCAAAGACCATGGCAATGTCCAAGGCTAAAGACCAAGTTGAGATTCAGGTGTGATTTAAGTCCTAGGTCAGGGTCAGAGATTAAAGTTTCAAATCAAAACTTCAGCTATTCCTCCCTAGGTAAGACATTCTATGAACCACAACTGTCCTCGGCATGTTTGCCTCCTTTCCCCAACCCTTTATTCTGAAGATTTCACAATACCTTACGCCTATCATTGCAGAGATTTGGCCATTGTAGACCTGATCTCAATCCCTTTTCCAGAAAGGAAGACAAAGGAGGGAGCGATTCCTGACTGGAAGACACCGGAATCTGCCAGACAGAGGTCCCCTCTGCGTCTCTTCCAGTGATTCCTGGATCTGACAATGGTCTTGCTAGGCCAGGCCTGTGTGGTGTCTCTACAATGTCTGTGTGGATTTCATTTTATTCTTTTTTAAAGTTTTTATTTTATTTTGAAAGAAAGAGAGAGAGAGTGAGGGAAGGGAAAGAGAGAAAGGGAGAGAGAATTCCAAGCAGGCTCCACACTGACAGGATGGCGCCTGATGCAAGGCTCAAACTCAAACCATGAGATCATGACCTGAGCTGAAGTCAGACGCTTAACCAACTGAGCCACCCAGGCGCCCTGTGTGGATTTTAATAGAAAACAAATACTTTTTCTTTCCATCATGTTGGGCAAGAAGGGAGCGAGGCAAATCAGGAATCTGGGCCATCTGGGCCCTGGGGATGTAAGACAGGTGTGAGCGGCTCCTGGTCAAAGGGCATTAGCAGCATAGTGAGGACAGATGTGGGTGTGTGGCTAAAAGAAGGGGCACTGAGTTTGGGGGTTGAGGGTGCTTCTGAAAGGCTGCGCTTGAAAGCCCTGAAACCTGGTATCGCCAGGCTGGTGGTGGGCATGGTTAGTAATCTTACACCTGCCAGGGGAGGGCCAAAGCAGCATGGTTATGAGGCCTAAGTCCCGAGATTAAAGAACTTTTGGGGTGTGGTTAAAGGGACCTGGGTTTGGGATTAGAGGGTAGGAGGAAGACATGCTGTGGGGTCCCTCAGACTGCAGGGCAGGAGACCGAACCTTGAGCAATACCTAAAGGTGAGGGTAGACGAGGATTCAGCAAGTTAGGGACATAGAAAAAAAATAGAACAGGAGAGTGTCACCGAAGTCAATGGACTTGCAGAAGTAAGAAGTAGTCAATTAGGTTCAAAGACCTTTTCCCCAAGAGGACCATAGCTTAGTTCTTTCTTCTCAGAAGCTAGGCCTCTGCTGTCTTCACACTCACAGAGTGCCCTCTGTGAGTCAGAAGGTTGTCCCTGAAGCCCTCTCGGAGCTAGCACAGGGTGGCCATGTATGGTGGACAGACTGGACTCTCAGTGTTTCTTTTTTAATTAATTTTTTAAAGTTTATTTATTTAGAGAGAGAGACCATGCATGCAAGCTGTCAGCACAGAGCACGACGCAGGGCTTGACCTGATGAACTGTGAGATCATGACCTGAGCCAAAGTCAAGAGCCAGGTCCTGAACCCACTAAACCACCCAGGCTCCCAAGTCTCAGTGTTTCCTAAAAGACCACCTCCAGCTAACACTATACCCTCACTCCCTGTACATAAGTCCCTAAGCATATTCTCTGCTGTGTGATGAGGAGTGATAGCCAGCTAATGCCTTGCCCACATTATCTTACAATCAAGACTTCTTCCCGTGTGTGTCCTCTCGTGTGGCTGATGGTTGACTTGTTGTTAAAGCGACACCCTTGTTCCCTGCACACCTAACGCTTTTCCCTTGAGTGTGTCCTTTGATGTGTGCTGAGAGTAGGCATGCGGCTAAAGCCTCGTCCACACACTCTGCACTTGTAAGGCTTCTCTCCTGTGTGAATCCTCTGGTGCTTCACGAGGTCTGACTTTTCCCTAATACCTCGTCCACACGCTGCACACACAAAGGACTTCTCCCTTGTGTGTGTCCACTGGTGTGACTTGCGGCTGAAAGCTTGCCCACACTCCCCGCACAGATGAGGCTTTCCCCGTGTGTGTCCTCTCATGTCTGATGACATGTGACTTCCCACCAAGCTTCACCCACATTCCCTGCACACGCGTGTTTCCCCTGTGGCTGCCTTGTGTCTGAGTAGGTGTGTCTTCCAGCTGAAATGTAGTCTACACTCTCCAAATCCTGAGGTTTCTACCCTCTCAGGAACCTTGTGCATTTTCCTGGAGCCTGTCCGAGGGGCTGGGCTGAGTTGTAGCTTCAACACTCAGCTGCCTGTCCGGGAGCTTGCCGAGGGTCCCTGGGGTGAACTAGGGAAGTCCTCCTCTCAGTTATACTCCCACACAAGGGTTTAGAACCTCCTACTCCTTGATCTTCTGCTTCAGCCCCCAGTGTTTTCCATCAGAGTGCTGTTGCTGCTGCTGCTGCTCCTCTGGGCAAGCATCTCCTGGTTGGAGTGGATTTACTGAGTGTAAATCTGGAATGGCATGATTGAGTAGCTCATGTTGACTGAGAAATTGCTGCTTGCCAAAGGCCAGAGGGCAGGAGGGCGAGGGATGGACTTCTGGCTCTAATTCTGCTGAAGAAAGGAAGTTCCCAGTCAGAGTATTCACAGGAAAAGTTCACTGGATTCTTCTTCCTTGTCGTATAGTTAAGAGCTAGCCCTTCAATCATTCATTCACAAGGACTCATGTCTGCCTCCCCAAGATCTGCTTTACAGGACCTGCATTTCCATCCAACTTCTCTAAACCTTTTATCTGGATACAATTTCAAATGTACAGAACAGTTACAAGATTAAGAACAATATGAAGACAATATCTATGCACCATCTACCCAAATTACCTATTGTTAACATTTGTATATGTGTGTGTGCATACGTGCATATGTATGTATGTTTTCTCTGAACTATTTGAGCCTATACTGTGTACATCATGGCTCTTCACCCCTAAATACTTTGGTGTGGACCTCATAAAAGTAGGAATACTCTCGGGGTGTCTGGATGGCTTACCCGGTTAAGCATCCAACTTCAGCTCAGGGCATGCTCTCATGGCTCATGGGTTCGAGCCCTGTGTTGGGCTCTGGTGACAGCTCAGATCCTGGAGCCTGCTTCTGATTCTGTTTCCTTCTCTCTCTGCCCTTTTCCCACTCGTGCTCTGTCTGTCTCTCTCTCAAAAATAAATAAACATTAAATGTTTTTAATTTTAAAAAAGTAGGGATATTCTCTTTCATAACTGCAATGTAGTTATCAACTTCAATAGACTTGTCATTTACTTTATAACTGTCTCCAACTTCCATATATATTCCAATCTTGTCATTTGAGACAATAATGTCCTTTATAGCATTTTCCCTGCAGTACAGGATCTAGTCTAGGATCAGGTATTATAAGTAGTTATTATGTTTCTTTAGTTTCTTTCCCCTATATTTAGAGAACATTCTTATGTTCTAGAATTTATAGAGAGCATTCCTGATATTTTTCCATAATTAGATTCAGATTATACACTGCATTAAAATTTTACACATTGTATCTTTTACTTGAACACACACACACACACACACACACACACAGCAGAACCGATTGTACACATTATCCCAACAAAGAATCCTCCAAGTAAACATCAGAGGCATCTCCTGCTCTCTAAGTATCTGCAATTATACTCAAACTATCTTCTAGGCCATAACCAGTTACACTGATACAAATAGCTACAACCATTTGTTTCCAACAAGAGAGAACACTTTTTATGATCTATATGCGAATGTCTTTTGTGACTTTTCCTATGGGAAGAAAGAACAGTTGATGTAGGATTCACTCGGTCTGGATGTTCTCCAGTGCAGAAGACGATATGGAACAGTGGTTAAAGAGCATCTGTGAAAACTGCATTTGAGTTTCCCCATCCATTCCCAGACATTTGTTAGAGGACTAGTGTGCATCAGCTTCTACCAGGAAGTGGAGGTTCAGCAGCAGAAAAGGCAGGCAGGCAAAACAGACTTAAGTGATGTTGGCTCTTGCCCTCCCACCCCCTCAATTAGTCCAGGATCTGCTCTGCTCTGTTTTCCACAAATCAGCACATACGAAATGTTTACCATTTGGCTGGACTTTCCTAAGAAATATAAAAACTGAATTGCAATTGTTTCTGATCAGCTGAAGATGCTAAAACATGGATTCTTGGTAATCACAGGAGACCAGATCCTAGACTGACCCTAACTAAAGACTCTTTCCTGATCAATAAGAGGATTGCTTTAATCAAATATGTACAGACCCACAGATTCATTCCATCCCATGCAGAATGCTAACTTTTTGTCTTTTATTAGCACAAATGTCATAAAACTGCCCTTTCAGTCTTTAAACATCACAGATATTTTTCTGCAAACTATTCAGTAAAAGGTTTTTTTTTTTAAAAAAAACAGGTTCACATCTTTATCTGACAATTAAATAAACTCAGAATTTTTTTCAGTACATTTCCTTATTTTATAGACCTGACATTTGGGTTGTAAGAGTTGTTATTATTTACCATTATTGTTCGCCATAATAAATAGCACTTGCAATGGGCCCAGCATTTTGCTGTACAGTGCTTTTTATGAAAATTAAATTTAATCCTGCTATTATCATTTCGTAGATAGGGAAACAGGTTTAGAGAGGTTAAGTAAGTTATCCAGTCACAAGTAAGAAGAGACAAAACAGGTTCAGGATGTACTCTTAAATAAACCACAGATAACTCTGACTACATAGCATAGAAAGGTTTATATACTACTAACCTATCCTTAAAGGAAAAGAAAATCTTCTAAGCAAAAAACGACACTCTTGCTGCCTTGACTAGGCTTTTGGAGAAGAGAAAAGAAGCCAATGAGAATTAAGCCCCTGACACAGATGCAGTCTTGTGGGGGGAAACCTAACCCAAGATGGCCCATGGACTAAATCTGGGGGTGGTCTGGGGCTGCAAAGCTGCCATGCACACATCCTGATCAGGAGATTTGCAGACACCAGCCCACTGCACTGACTCAGGACAAACGAGGGGTGCCTAAGTCATGCTGCTCCAGAAGGGCTACTGAACCCAGTCCTACCAGGACCCTCATCCATCCAGAAGGTAGTATTCCCTGGAGCCCAGAGAGCTCTGCCCTGAGATCAGGAATAGAAGAAAGGGGTGGGAGTGGGTGAATAAAGCCAATTCTCTCTCTTCCTTCTTTGTTCAACATTCCTAATAGATAGGATTCTTCACTTTAACAAATAAAAAGACCAGGGCATGGGGCACCTGGGTGGCCCAGTCGATTACGTGTCCAGCCTCCCCTAAGGTCATGATCTCATGGTTTGTGAGTTCAGGTCCCACACTGGGTGAGCATAAGCACCACTTTGGGTAAAAAACAAAAAAAAAACAAAACAAAACAAAAAACCCAACTATCATGAACTCCCTTTTGGGTGAGCCCCACATCTCTTCCCCCATCCCCAGCTCCTGGAATTCTCTCTCTCTGCCTGTCCCTTTCTCTCTCCCCTTTGTTCACTTATGTCCTCCCATAAATAGATAGTTAGATAGATAGATAGATAGATAGATAGATAGATAAAATAGGAAGTCCATAATGGTTAGAGTAAAAGCCAAGCTCCCCAGAGGGGCCTGCTAGGTTCCACATTCCCTGGTGACCCATGGCCTCTGTGACCTCATCTATTCTCCACCCTTTATTTGCTCCACTGGAGCCGCACTGATCTCCCCTCCCAAAGCCTTGCACTGGCTGGTTCCTATGTCTGGAATACCTTTCTCCCAGACATATTACTGTATATTCCAAGAACCTGGAACTGGTTTAAGAGTTAGTAAATATTTTTGAATGAAAAAGTGGTAAGAGCAGAGTTAATTAATAAAGAACTAAAAGGTTAGGCAGAAGATAGATAAGAGGTTGTCAACACTGTCAAAACCAAAGCCTCTTATTTTTTTAAAAGAAGATTTTTTATTTTAGAGGTGCCTGAGTGGCTCAATTGGTTAAGTATCCAACTCTTGACTTTGGCTCAGGTCATGAACTCAGGAGCCCCGCAGCGGGCTTTGTGTTGACAGTGTGGAGCCTGCTAGGGATTCTCTCTCTCCCTCTCTTTCTGCCTCTCCCCCACTCAGGCTCTGTTTGCTCTTTCTCCAAATAAATAAATAAACTTCAAAAAATTAAATAAAGTTAATTCATTAAAATTTTTATTTATTTAAAAAAATTTAATGTTTACTTATTTTTGAGAGAGACAGAGTGAGTGGGGGAGGGGCAAAGAGAGAAGGAGACATAACCTGAAGAGAGGAAGAGGAAGAGGAAGAGGAAGATGAAGAGGAAGACGAAGAAGAAGAAGAAGAAGAAGAAGAAGAAAAGAGAGAGAGACAGAGACAGAGAAGAGAACCGTAGGCAGGCTTCATGCTCAGCATGGAGCCCCACTCAGTGCTTGATCCCACAACCCTAGTATCATGACCCGAGCCTAAATCAAGAGTCGGATGCTCAACTGACTGAGCCACCCAGGTGCTCAGAAAGATTTTATTTTTAAGTAATCTCTAGCACCCAACATGGTGTCTAAATCACGACCCCAAGATCAAGAGTTGCACGCTCCACTGACTGAGCCAACCAGGTATCCCCAAAGCCTCCTTTTGATAGTCTGTGTTTTCTAACATCTCATTTACTATTCTGAAAATGAATTTATATTTGATATAAGAAATATAAAATATACATCTACAAAAAAATTTAAAAAATAATGTAACAACATATCCAAAATGAAAAAGAGGAATTTTAAAAAGTAATTTACAATAAAACTCTGTGCATTTCAATATTAATTTCTTGTCAGGACTATGTTAGGAGACATAACAAAGCAATCAGATGCTTACAGCTCTAGGCAGACCATTGCGGGCATGACAGTTACAAATGCAGACAGACACAGATGTGCCTTAATGACGATAAACGTGCACATATTTTATTGGTGATAGACACAGGTGTGCCGGATAGGGGGTGATTTAAACACTACAATCAGCACTGTCATTGGTGATGAGATTTTTTTTCATATTGGCGAACACCTCTTAGGAAGCCTGGTAAGTATTTTCCCTCAATTTATAATCCATGCAAAAATTAATTTATGATGTTATATAAAAAAGATTTATATTCTTGATTAAAAGCATTGGATACAGATCCAGGGCCTGTGGGGAAAAACCAGGAGAGAGAGGAAGAACTGATACAGATATAAGAGACATTAAAAAAAAAAATGGAGTGTGTAGATCTTGTCTCGATCCTGATTTAAATTTGCAAAAAGATTTTTTTGAGATGCTCAGGTAAATCTGAACATGGAGTGTTAAATGATATGGAAGCACTGATAATTTTGTAGGATGTGATAATGATATTTAGTTTTGTAAAACAAAATGTCCTTATTTATTAGAGTTGCACTGTGGTATATTTAGGAGTGGGTATGTCACATTATATGCGACTTGCTTTAAAAAAATTCAGCAGTGATGGAGCACCTGGGTGGCTCAGTCGGTTAAGCATCCAACTTCGGCTCAGGTCATGATGTCACAGTTCATGGGTTTGAACCCCTTGTTGGGCTCTGTGCTGACAGCTCAGAGCCTGGAGCCTGCTTCGGATTCTGTGTCTCCCTCTCTCTCTGCCCTTCCCCCACTTCCTCTCAGTCTCCCTCTCAAAATAAAGACATAAAAAAAGTAGCAAAATAGTTTAAAGCCTGAAATATTTCAGTGCAAAGATTAATTTGAATCAGGCTATTTTAAGGCAATTTTAACAGAGTCCTCAGAATCAACAAAATGTATGAGCATAGAGAATAAGAAGACCAGGTGAAACAAGATAAAAACAAGACCAAATCAGATTGGCCAGTTGAAAGCAAATTTAAATGGATGAATCTACATTAAAAGAGACAGAGAAAGTAGGTCGAAAACCAAATGGAGTAAAATGGGACCAATTTAGATTAAATGAAAAGAGTTCAAATAAGTCGACAAGAACTACACAATTCTTAGCTATGACAAATGAAGAAAAATCTTGAAAAATCTTCTCACAGAAATTTGTGGGCAACTCTGAAAATACAGCTCTTAAGAACTCAAGAATATCCCAGATAATTTTGTATTTGCCAACCTAAACAAATATTGCTTTAGGTTTTAATTAAATGAACAAAAATATGATTTATGATACCAAATAATCCATGAAACACAAAACTGATGGATTCAGTTACACTTTAAACTTGAACTTCTAGGACACAAATGGCATCTCTTAACCACTGTCCTTTCCTCCTTGCTCTCTGTGCTCCAGTCACACTGGCCTCCTTGCTTTTCCTCAAAACAGCAAGGCACGCTCCTTTCTTGGGGTTTTAGCACTGGGTACTCTCCTCCCTGGAACAATTCTCCATCACATTCACATATCTAACTTTCTTACCTCCTTCAAGCCTCTATTCAAACATCCCCCCTCACAGAAGACTACCCTGATCACCCGATTTAATAATTCAGCCAACTGCCTCCACACCCTGGGACTCTGGATCCCCCTTATTACTCTGCTGTACTTAATTTATACATCTTATACATATTATTAGCCATGTAGAGCTTATATTTTACCTAGCTTATAATTTACCTATATATACAGCTTATTCTATTTGTCAGTCTCCTACACTAGAATGTAGGCACTGTGACCAAAACAATGCTTTATTATTTTATTCAATGATGTGTCCTTAGAACATTGGCTGGCACAGTGTATATGGTCAATAAACTTAAGAATGGAAAAAGGAAGGTAGGGAACAGGTCCTCACCCAACTAGATTCCTGAAATTCTTGAGCATCACTTCTTTGTACGGGTCCCTCTGCTCCAGGCTCAGTTTCTTCCACTCCACCTCAGTGAAAATCACAGCTGCATCCTCAAATTTCACTGGTCCCTAAATCAACCTATAAATTCACACTCAAGTCACCATCAATATTCACAGGGAGAATGGAACTGGTGGTCCTGAAGAATCTAGCTACGTAAGAAATGGATCTGAGGGTTTTCAGGGTTGAGCATTACTCCATACTTGGCTTGGTGTTAAAACATATGAGAGGCACAACTAATCCACAAAACATACTCCTTGCCCTGGGACACATACAATTTCATTGGAAAAATTATTTTTGAATCAACAATAAAACATATCAGACAAGATAAAAAAAAAAAAAGACACCTGGATGGCCAACAGGCACATGAAAAGATTTTCAACATCACTCATCATCAGGAAATT
This sequence comes from Helogale parvula, assembly GCA_004023845.1. Taxonomy (NCBI): domain Eukaryota; kingdom Metazoa; phylum Chordata; class Mammalia; order Carnivora; family Herpestidae; genus Helogale; species Helogale parvula. Next base: position 5,476 of record PJEM01013489.1, on the reverse strand, counting down.
CAAATCAAAATTACAATGAGATATCACTTCACACCTGTCAGAACAGCTAAAATAAAAAACACAAGAAACAACAAGTGTTGGTGAGGATATGGAGGAAAAGGAACCCTCTCACACTGCTGGTGGTGGGAATGAAAACTGGTGCAGCCATTGTGGGAAATGGTATGAAGGTTCCTCAAAAAGTTAAAAATAGAAACTACTCTACAATCCAGTAATCATACTACCAGGTATTTACCCCTAAATACAAAAACACTGATTCAAAGGGATGTATGAGCCCTTATGTTTATAGCAACATTATTTACAATAGCCAAATTATAGAAGCAGCCCAAGTGTCTATCAATAGATGAATGTATTGATAAAGAAGATGTGGTATATATAGACAATGGAATGTGATTCAGCCATAAAAAGACTGAAATCATGCCATTTGCAATGCTATGGACGGAGCTAGAGAGTATAATGCTAGGCAAAATATGTCAGTTAGAGAACAACAAATATAATATGATTTGACTCATATGTGGGATTTAAGAAACAGAACAAATGAGCAAAAAGGAAAAAAATAGGGACAAACCAAGACACAGATTCAACTACAGAGAACAAACTAATGGTTACCAGAGGGGAGGTAGGTGGGGAATGGGTGATGGGGATTAAGGAGAATGCACTTGTCCTGATGAGCACTGGGTGATGTATGGAAGTGCTGAATCACTATATTGTTCACCTTAAACTGATACAGCACTGTTAACTATACTGGAATTTAAATTTTTAAATTAAATAAATAAGTATGTGTTTGACGGGAAAATATTTACTTCTTCAGTATTTCGGTACAAATTTAAAAATGTAGTGCTTCCGTAGCACTCGCCACAACAAGTGGTCCACATTCGCTTGTGGCCAGTGGCTGCAAGAGCGGAGAGCGCAGAAGCCCCCGCCCCCGGCGGAGGGAGGCAGGCTGGGAGATTTGGGGCAGTGGCTTTTAGCACCATGGACAGTGTGCGGGACACTCGAAGAAGGAAACCCCGCCCAGTTACAGAGCAGAGGTCCTGGGCACCTCCCACAGCGCGCACCGGAAGCAATTCCTGTGGGACAGCCTCGGCATCCGGTAGTGCTGGTATCAGCCGGGTGCCTGAGGTCCGAGAGCGGGAGAAGGTAGGCGGTCACCCTCCTCTCGCCCTGTCCCTTCGCCAGTCAGAGCCCCGCCTGGCCGGCCGACTCACCCTGGGCCGCCGAACCCCGGAACAGTGCCGCGCGTCCCACTTCGGAGACTGCGCTGACGTGAAGGCGAGGCGGCGGCGGCGGCACCGCGAAGGAGGATTCCTGAGCTACCTGGCGAGTCAGAAGGAGGAAGGGATTCTGCAGGAAGTGCTTCACGGTGTAGCGAGCAGCCTGCTGGGAAGCGTAGTTCGTAGTTCAGAAGCGGACCTCTCCTCCCGCAGTGCCCCCAGTCTCGATGTGCCTGGGAGCGGTGACCACAGATGAACAGTGCTGCGACCTCACGTGATCAGGACGGTGACACCACATATCAGAGCAATGGCCCCAAAATATGTTTCCACCAACTCCCACCAATCATTGGTTGAGGCTGATCCCTGGAATGCCGACTCCCAAGTACTAACGGGCTGCCCTTTGCAAAGAGCCGCAGGTGCCTCTAGTCAGCTAGGGAATGGCAAGTGGGCAAGACACGGACAGTGTCTGAAACACCCAATGCAACAGAGATGAGAGGTGTGATCTGTGTGTCACCCTGCATGTCTCTTCTAGCCAGATCTCTTCAGCCAGCTGAGCAAGATTCTTACTTTTGGTACTATATGTTGGTACCATTTGATTGCTGAACACAAGCCCACAACTTAAATCTGCTGCCCAGCTAAGGAAACAGTGATGTTTTCCCATGCCAGAGGAGATGCCAGAAGTGGTGGACTTTTCCAGAGTTAAGATGTTGAAGGGGAATTGGAACTTGATGGGGATTGTCCGGGCAGGCTGATCTTAGAACCCAGCCAGCCATAAGACTGAACTGAGTCTCTGTGTTTGACAAAGTGGCTGTCATCTCCCTCAGCTCTCACCTTCATAGGAGCAGAAACAGCTCTGCACATCCACACTACCACTGCACACAGGGTATATTTCCTTAAGTCACTACTGGGTGTTCAACGAGGCTAGTGGGAAGCATGTGGCCGGCATGGGGGAAGGACCCTGAGAATGGAGACACTTGTCCTGGACCTCCTGCCTCACCCCATGCCCTTCTGGGTGGAATAGCTCCCTCTGCCTCTGTGCCTTTGTATTTTGCATGCACGCACACACACACACACACACACACTCACATCCTCCCAGAAATAAGGATTCAGTCATGGTATGTGGGAGGAGGCAAGACCTGAGGAAGTTGCTTTCACAAAAAAATTTATTTTTCAGGGTCCAGAAGCCTGAGCCAGGGCAAAGCAGACCTTAGGCCTCTTCCCTGGGACGAAGATTTGTAAAAAAGTCATGGATTCTCTCGCCAATTCTCTGAATCTTCTCACCAATCTTCTGCCCACCTCTCTTGATGAGGTCACCCAGCCGGCCCAATTTCCTGACTTGTAGGCTCTGTGCATCAGAAGGAAGCAGTTTCTTTGTGGGAGCTGGACCCAGGACAAGACCCCTTCCCCTCCTAGACACCCCCCTTCTTGGGTCATCCCAGTTCATTCTCTGGCTGTAACCTTTGGAGTATGTGGTTGATTGAATTGCTACACCTACAAACAGATAAGGAAACTGAGACCCAGAGATGGCAAGGGGCTTCCCAGGGTCTCACAGCTGAAAACTTATTACTATAAGTGGCTCTCAAGCTTCTTCAGCAGTCAGAATCCCCTGTAGGATTTCTTAAACTGCAAATTGCTGGGCCCCAGCCCAGAATCTGATTCTGCAGGTCTGAGTGGGGCCTGAGGAGTTGCTTTTGTAACCAATTCCTGAGTTCTCAGGACTACACTTTGAGAGCCTGTTCTAAGGGATTACAGAGCCAGTCCTGGAGATGAGGCCCAGGTTGAGGGAGAAGCCCAGGCTAGGGGCGGCTTTCTCTGCCCTGGATGGGACAGTGGTTAATTGGCCCATAGGATGTTCTACGTACCACCACCCCATCAAACCCTGCAACCTAGAAGGGGCCACTCACCTTATCACAGTTGATGTCGAAGTAGCCATTGTCCTGGTCCAGGATGACTGTCCCATCACACTGTTTCACCAGCTGAGAAGGGGAGGCTCCAGGTCAAATTGGAACCCCTGTGCCATAACCTCCCAGCCTCACCCCAGTGACTGGAAATATTCCCAGGAGGCCTCTTGTTCAGCTCTTTGGGGATCATCTGCCAGCGCCCCCAACCTCACCCCATTGTCCTTGAAATCACACTGCTCCAGTGGCTTCTGTGTCGTCTTGGGGCACACAGTCTCCTTCACGGTGAAGCTCACAGGCTTCGGGGTGGTTGGATCCCCGTCCTGGTCAGGGAAGAAAGCAGGAATACCAGACTCAGGCTCATGCTTGCCTTCTCTAATCTGTCTCCCTGCCCCCATCCCAAGCCACCCAGCTAAGAGGGTAGCCTTACAACAGCCCCTGCTATGTGCTTGGCACTGGCTCTGTGCTAAGGTACAGAGGTGAGGAGGACAGAACTCATCCTGTCCTCACCAAGCTGAGAGAGCAGGACAGGGCCTCAGGCAAGCTCTAACGAGTAGTACCTTCCCCTTTGAGGGCCAAGGGAAAGCAGGGGCCTCCTGGGAACAAAGACATTGCCACTGGAACCTCAAGGCTGAGCGGAGCCATTCCCTGTGCTGGGAAGTCACATCCCAGGACCAGTAATCTCACTCTTGTCCTGAAACTTCCAGAAGACTGAATGGGAGGGAATGTGGGTGATGGGCACCTCCTCATACAGTAGAGATTTTTTTAAATGTTTATTTTTGAGAGACAGAGCGTGAATGGGGGAGAGGCAGAGAGACAGAGAAAGGCATGGAATCCAGGCTCCAGGCTCCAGGTTCTGAGCTGTCAGCACAGAGCCCAACTTGGGGCTTGAACCCATGAACTGGTCTACGGCCATACCACCCTGAACGTGCCCGATCTCATCTGATCTCGGAAGCTAAGCAGGGTCGGGCCTGGTTACTACTTGGATGGGAGAACCCATGAACTGTGAGATCATGACCTGAGCTGAAGTCCAACACTTAACCGACTAACCTGCCCAAGCCCCCAACACAGTAGAGATTCCAAGGCAAGAAGTAGAGATTCTAAGGCAAGAAACACTCATGCCAGTAGGGAACAGAGCTCTGGGAAGATTTCCTGAAAGAGGTGGGACTATAGTTAATGGGGCAGGGGTGAGGTAGCCTTCCTGACATGAACAAAGCCTGAACAATGGGAGGGATAGTATAGCCAAGCCTGGCTGGAGCAGAGCCTCCCTCCCCTCGTCCCCTCCTCGACTCACTCCCTCGGGCTGTGATTCCAGCTCAAGGAGACGGTAGAGATTCTTCTCTGAGGACCGCTGGTTGAAGCCATCCACAGCACGGAGCACAGCCTCCTGGTAGCTAAGGGTCTGGGAGGCAGCTGGAGTGATAACCAGGCCCAACAGCAGTAGCAACCGTGACCATTGCCCCAGGGAGAGGCCGTCCCTCTGGGTCTCCATGGTCCCCAGTAGGCCTCCTCCCGATCTGCGGGTCCCTCCTTTATGCCCAGCCTGGGCCCGATGTAAAGACCCAACCAGGAGCCTTCCTGACCCGCCCATCATGGCCACCTACCCGGATGTGGGCTAAGGCTTGCCTCACCCCTACTGCTGTTGCCTCACAGGGCTTGCTGGTCAGTGGGCAAATTCCACCTTATGTGCAACTAAAGAAATAGTTTCTCCATCTCCCTGACAATGTCTTGGCCTCTCCTGGGACCTACAGAGGCTGGTCATTGCCAGGGTTGCTCAAGAGAATTGAGTCCTTCAGAAGAGAAAGGAAGATAGGCACCTACATCTTTCTGCCCAGACAGCCTTCTCAGGAATCAGGGTAATATAGTGTATTCACCACTAAATCTCCAGCTCTAGGCACTGTCTAGCACCCAGTAGGTACTCAGCGAATGGCTGATGAATGAATAATAGTAACCACCCCTTATCTAGAGCCTGACCCACCCAGTCAGTCCTTTCCCTTCCCCCATGGTTTTCTGTTAAGTTTCTCAACTTCCACATGTGAGTGAAAACATGATATCTGTCTTTCTCTGGCTGACTTATTTCACTTAGCATAATACCCTCCAGTTCTATCCATGTTGTTGCAAAGGACAAGGTTTCATTCCTTTTTTTTAACCTTTTTTAAAAATATAGTTTGGGGCGCCTGGGTGGCTCAGTCGGTTAAGCCTCCGGCTTCGGCTCAGGTCAGATCTCATGTTCGTGGGTTCGAGCCCCGCATCAGGCTCTGTGCTGACAGCTAGCTCAGAGCCTGGAGCCTGCTTCTGGTTCTGTGTCTCCTTCTCTCTCTGCCCCTCCCCCTCTCATGCTCTGTCTCTTTCTGTATCAAAAATAAT
>PJEM01013488.1:0-40572 GCA_004023845.1 Helogale parvula | reverse complement strand
GAGAGAGAGAGAGAGAGAGAGAGAGAGAGAGAGAGAGAGAGAGAGAGAGGGAGGGAAAATAAGCAGGAAAGGGGCAGAGACAGAGAGAGGGAGAGAGAGAATCCCAAGCAGGCTCTGTCTGCCTGTCCGCACTGTCAGCGCAGAGTGTGATGTGGGGCTCAATCCCATAAGCTGGGAGATCATGACCTGAGCTGAAATCAAGAGTTGGATGCCTAACCAACTAAGCCACCCAGGTGCTCCTGGATCGTATCTTACCTTAAATTGCTCACTTTAATGTAGTTAAAAATCTACCCAATGTTGGAAAAAGATCCCATTTCAGGCTTCAACGTTAAAATCATCAACTTTTAAACAACATGGCTTTTGACTTATTTGCATAATTATCATTGCTGTCATAGGAGAAAACATGTCAATAGTAACTTGTTATTATACAGCTTATTTTAAATGTTTTTTTACACATACTCTTAAGTGTCATTTATATAGTATAAATTTCAATTTAGGAGTTATAAAGCTCTTCGCCCCCTGGCTTCTAAAAAGCACCAATAAATTTTTATCAATTAAAAAGGCAAATGAAGAGAACATAGATATCATTTCTGGGTAGCTGGTTAAAAAGCTGCACAATGTTTTGCAAAGTCCTTCAGAAATGAGGTTACTGGGACACCTGGGTGGCTCAGTCGGTTGAGCATCTTACTTCAGCTCAGGTCATGATCTCGTGGTTTATGGGTTCAAGCCCCATGCTGGGCTCTGTGCTGATAGCTCAGAGCCTGGAATGTGCTTTGGATTCTGTGTCTCCCTCTCTCTCTGACCACCCCACCCCTCTCCCACCACTCATGTTCTTTCTCTCTCTCAAAATATGAATATTAAAAAAAATTAAAGAAAAAAAAAGAAATGAGGTTACTGAGCAAACAAACTCTCTCTCCTTTCTACTGCCCCTTACCTGATGGGAGTTTACTGGAGTTTACAGATTTTGATGATCTAGAGCTAAATCTCTACAGTGACATGCACAGTGGAATAGTCATTTAGATTTTAAATTTTGTGTTGCTTTATTCACTAATTTATTTGCTATGGTTTAATATCCAGTGTGTCTGAAGTAAGTACCTTCAGATGGAAGGAGATAATAAGGATTAACAATAAAGAAATATTCATCCTTGTGTAGGCTTACATATTAAGAGAAATACAGAATTTTACCAAGCCTATCGGGTCTTCAGTAACATATTCACAAAGGAAAAAATAATTTTAGGCTGAGTGGGTTGAAATTCTAGCCAATGGAAAGAGACCTCAGCAAGGAAAATGGCACAGCATAGTGGAAAATAAATTTCTTTCACTTAATTTCATGGTTTAATTACTAATGATTCTTATTAATATCATTTGTGATAATAAACTATTACACAGAGGAGTAAAATATTAAATAAAATAGTTGATTTGATAACGGACAGTATGGAGAACATCTGTGATTTGACAGTGTATAGATTTTGACTACCGTGAAGGAAGCTGAGAAAGAGATACAAACTCTGGACAGAAATGCTTGGAAAGGAAAAGGCTTTCTAAGGGCATAAACATTATAATGCTTTAAAAATAAATAAAAAAGAGCTAGCTAGTAAGAATGAGTTAAGTGCAAAATATGACTTATAAGTAGGTTCTAATAATATCACTGACATCATTAAAAGCCAAGCCATTTTATCACAAATTAATGGGGGACCAATTAGAAGACCATCACCTAGTCTCTGCCCTTCATTTTTATCCAATTGCAAAATACTCAGATTAGATTCTGATTTACACTTTTTTCCCCCTAGTTGGTCTTTCTTCCAAATAGTTTCCTACTTCCTACAACTATTTCAACCATGACTTAGCTGATATTAAATGCTAGCAGATTACCATTTAATAAACATAAACTCAAGTGGTAACTCCTACCTTTTAGTATAAATTATCAGCAATATTTTATAGATATGGTCATAGAAGTTGAGAACTTAATCAGAGAATGCTCCTTGTGCCCTCTCTAAGTACTACTTTTTGATATTTAGGGCAAGTAATAAAAAAGCATTCTGAGAATCCAACTTCATATCCAGAGGAAAGTTTTCTTTCTTAAAGGAAACAAACATTTAAATTTTACATGTTTCACTTTTCTGCAGGTTTTAAAAAACATTTTATTTGAAAATAATTTAAACTTAAAATTATAATAATAAAAATAGTTCATGCAATGCCTATGAACCCTTTAACCAGATATGCCTATTGGTAACATTTTACCCCATTTATCATTTATTTGTATGCTCTATGAAATCAATCTTTTGCTGATCTACATACATAATTACATACGTTATGGCCCTGTACCCCTAAATACTTGAGTGTTTGTTTCCTAGGAAAAGGGATATTCTCTTACATAACCACATTAGTTATCAGTTCAATTCACACAAATACTTTTATCTAATGTACTATCTATATTCCAATTTTATCCACTGACCTAATAATGTCCTTTTATAGCATTTTTGCCTCTTATCTAACACAGGATCCAATCTAGGCGTAGGAATTGCATTTAGTTTTCTTTTATTAAGTTTATTTATTTGTTTTGAGAGAGACCCAGAGAGAGGGAGCGCACTAGCAAGGGAGGGGCAGAGATAGAGGGAGGAAGAATCCCAAGCAGGCTCTGTACTATCAGTGCAAATGTGAGATCAAGACCTGAGCCAAAATCAAGAATCAGATGGTTAACCGACTGAACCACCCAGACACCCTTGCATTTAGTTTTTAATGTTTAGCCTCCTTTAATCTAGACTATTTCCATAGTTGCTGTCTTTTTTAATCTGCATATCTTTTTTAATCTCAGACTATAGTACCCTTTTACTTTAAAAAAAACTTTAATAATACTTTAACTTTTGTACCTAGGGAAGAAAATAGTTTCAGAAAAATAAATTTATATGAATCAAGGGCCCAAGACTAGGAACTAGTATTGATTTAAGCAAATTCTCTAAGAATAATGTGATTTTGAGTAGGCTATGAAGAAGTCATGCTGATGGAGGTTCCAGTCTGTGAACTTGGACACATTAAAAAAAAACTTTTAATGTTTATTCATTTTTTGACAGGGGTGGGAGGGAGGGAGAGAGGGAGAGGCAGAGAGAGAGAAAGACACAGAATCTGAAGCAAGCTCTAGGCTCTGAGCTGTCAGCACAGAGCCTGATATGGGGCTCGAACTCATGAACCGTGAGAGCATGACCTGAGTCTAAGTTAGCTGCTTAACCAACTAAGCCACCCAGGTGCCCCAACTTGAGCATGAAGTTTCCTGAAGGCTAACATCACTTCTCAAAGACTCAATAGAAAATATAAAAAAAAGGAATTTGATTAAATTTTGATTAAATTACTTTATAGACTGCAGTGTAAAAATTAACCTTTGGAACAGGTAACCACTAGAGATTCAGTGTACACTGAACACATGTTAATTTCCATTTGATGCTGACCTTAGCTAATTTTCAAATGAAATTCTCCCTTAAAAAAAGATAAGTGACTTATTGAATGAAAAAAGTTTAATGACTCAAACCGATTTTCAGAGACATTTTAATTTTAAAACCAAGAAGACAACAAAATTAAGTTACTGTTTTTATAAAAGTGGATAATGAACTTTTATATAATTTTTATTTTAATTAAGCAGGGGATTAAGAAGATGATGTACATAAGAAAAAAGGGTAACATATATATTACATATCTTCATAACCATTTATAGTATTTAAGTCTCCTGAAGTTAATTGACCTTTGTTATCATTTAAACAAATTACAATTCATTGTTCTGGGCCCAGATCACATATTACCTATCCAACTTGGAACAGCACAGTTTCTCTAATGCAGTGATTCTCAAAGTGGCGTCTCAGTCCCCATAGTTTTAGTATCACGTGAGAACTTGTAAGAAATGTGAAATCTTAAGCCCCTGTCCAGATCTAATGGATCAGAACATCGGAGAGTGGCACCCCGCCATCTGTGTTTTCATACACCTTCTGGTTGATCTGGATGTGCGGGAAGGTGTGAGAACCACTGCTCCATGGAATTTACAAAGGTCTCCTAGGGATACCAGGGGGTGTTACATGGATCCCTACCTCTGTCCTGAATAAACTCCTCTTGCTAGTCAAATTCCATTACCCTCCACCCATTTTTTTCTAATGTTTATTTTATTCAGAGAGAAAGACAGAGCGTGAGCAGGGGAGGGGCAGACACAGAATCCGAAGCAGGTTTCAGACTGAGCTGTCAGCACACAGCCCGACCTGGGGCTCGAACCCAGGAACAGTGGGATCAATCATGACTTGAGCCAAAGTCGGATTCTCAACCAACTAAGCCACCCAGGTGCCCCTCCATTATCCCTTTAGGACTCAGTCTGTATCCCTTCCTCAGGAACTTTGCTCCCTCTACTCTCTTGGGACTGAGTCCAGCTCATCTTCTACAAATTCTTGTGTCTCTTGGGCAGGTCAACTCATTATGGCAGCAAAACAATCACCACTAAATAAAATAACTGTTTTCTGGAATGTCTTCCCACTCTATGAAAGTATGTGGAAATTTTAGTATAATGGGAAGAAGGCAGAACCAGGATTAGAAAGATTTGACTTTTAACCTAGCTTAGCTCCTAATATGTAATTTGCCATGTAATTTTTGCAAAAATTCAGTTTTTTTCTTTCTGAAATGTCTTCCTTCTATTCTTATTGCTAGGTCCCCTCCAGAGTGGCGCCACATGCAGTCTCTTGCTTATCCTTTAAAAAAAATTTTTTTTAATATTTGTTTTTGAGAGGGAGAGAGAGGGAGAGAGAAAGACAGAGAGACACAGAATCCGAAGCAGTCTCCAGGCTCTGAGTCATCACAGTGCCCAATGGAGCGCTCAGACTCACAAACAGTGAGATCATGACCTGAGCCGAAGTCGGATGCTCAACCGAATGAGCCACCTAGGCACCCGTGTGTATCCTCTAACAGATAATCTATGCATATACATAAACTATATGTAATTTTGTACAAAAGACAGTGTAGCCTACATAGTTTTTGGCACCTTGAACTTTTTATTTAATATATTGTTGAGATCTTTGCACAATGATAAATTTGTATGTGCCTCATATGTAACATAGCATTACATTACATTATATGGATATACCTCAATATAACCAATTCTCTGTTGACGGGCAAACACCAGGTTGTTTATGATCTTCTGATCAGAACCCAAGAGTGAATAACTTTGTACACACATTACCTCATCCTTTGAGATTAGGTCTGTAATATAAATTCCTAAAATGGAAATTACTGTTGCAATGGTTATAATGAATGTAAAGTTTTTATTTTAATCTCCATAAAGGAGTAGTTCTCAAACATTTTAGTCTCCAGAATCCTTTATGCTCTTAAAAACTAAGGACCCCAAAAGCTTTGCTTATGTGGGTTATCACATTAGAAATTAAGACTGAGGGATTTAAATAGAAAGTTAAGACAGTCTAGTATTGGCACAGAACAGGCACATAGACCAATGGAATAGAATAGAACTGGACCCACAAGTGTATGGCCAATTAATCTTTGCCAAACTGCACAGAGTATCCAATGGAAAAAAGACAGCCTCTTTAACAGGTGGTTCTGGGAGAACTGAATAGCAACATGCAGAAGAATGAAACTAGACCACTTTCTTACACCATATGCAAAAATAAACTCAAAATGGATGAAGGACCTGAATGGCTGAAAGATTTAAATGTGAGACAGGAAACCATCAAAACCCTAGAGGAGAAAGTAGGAAGCAGCCCCCTTGACCTCAACTGCAGCAATTTCCTACTCGACACATCCCCAGAGGCAAGGAAATCATGAATAAAAATGAACTATTGGGACCTCATCAAGATAAAAAGCTTCTGCACTGCAAAGGAAACAATCAAAAAAACTAAGAGGCAACTGACAGAATGGGAAAAGATAGTTGCAAATGATATATCGGATAAAGGGCCAGTATCCAAAATCTACAAGGAACTCACCAAACTCCACAACCAAAAAAACAAATAACCCAGTGAAGAAATGGGCAGAAGACATGATTAGACACTTCTCCAAAGAGGACATCCAGATGTCCTACATGCACATGAAACGATGCTCAACATCACTCATCATCAGGGAAACACAAATCAAAACCACACTGAGATACCACCTCACACTGGTCAGAGTGGCTAAAATGAACAAACCAAGAGACTATAAGATGCTGGCAAGGATGTGGAGAAACAGGCACCCTCCTACACTGTTGATGGGAATGTAAACTGGTGCAGCCGCTCTGGAAAACAGTGTGGAGGTTCCTCAAAAAACTATCCATAGAACTCCCTTATGACCCAGCAATAGCCCTGCTAGGGATTTACCCAAGAGATACAGAAATGCTGATGCATAGGGGCACATGTACCCCAATGTTCATAGCAGCACTGTCAACAACTGCCACATCATGGAAAGAGCCTAAATGTCCATCAACTGATGAACGGATCCAGAAGATGTGGTATATATATATATATATATATATATATATATATATATATATATATATGACGTGGGGCTTGAATTTACCAACCACGAGATCATGACCTGAGCCAAAGTTGGATGCTTAGCAAACTAAATCATCCAGGTGCCCCAATTTTTAGTTTTCTTATTAATAATGTTGTTGGTCTTTTCTTGCCAATTTGTAGGAGTTCATTCTACGTTAAGAAAATTATTCTTCTGTTTATGATTTATTAATATTTTTCTTTGTAGCATCTAAGTTTGCTTATAAGATAGAAAGTCTTTTAAATTCATAGTACTTGGGGACATTATTTTTGTTTTTAGGTCTTTGATTCACCTAGAGTTTATTCTGGCTTAAGCTGTGAGTTATGATCCCACCGAACTTTTTTTACAGAAGGATATATCCAGTTGTCCCACATCACTTATTGAATGATCCAGCTTTCAGGAAGCTCATTATCTCTGTATTATTTATCTTTATCTGTCAAATGACCAAAAGGAACATAATTTCTCTACCTCCTGGGGTCACAGTGAGGATTAAATGTGGGTGAAAGAATTTGGGAAATATTGTAAAACAGTAAACAACCATAAAGGAGTATATTATCTCTACATTTCCCCTCTATCACAGTGATATGCTGTATCTACTTAGGACAGCAGTATACGTTACTTAGATAGTAGGCAATGGAGTAAAAAAAAAACCATAGAACTCCTAGAAGGACTACTTTTCCCTGTAGCACTCTTATGTCTAGGAACCACTTAGTGCTTCCAGTAGGAAACACTACATGAAAAATGAAAGTAACAGTTTAGGATTTGACGAATATTACTCTATAGATGAAGAAAAAAAATTGAGTGGAATCACTGAATATTTAGATGTATAACCTGGAACTCTGACTTCAATAACAAAAACAAATCATTAATTTCTGAGTTACAGAGTAGAACAGGTCATAACAGCTCAAACAGGGAATAAGTCAAAATGACTCTTTCCACTATCTGGAAAATTTACTCATGGACGGCAACAGCATGCACAGGATATAAATACCACAAGTCATACAACTAATTAATGGCAGAAGATTCTAAATGGAATTCAAGGCTTTAACTTTTAACATGGGCAATCCAAGGCTGAAAGATTTCTGTACAGGGTTTTAAAAATTGCATTTATTGCTAAAATAGACGAGGAATGTAAGTAGAAGTGACAGATTTCCATCACATTTGTCAAGAGACATGTGAGATGTATGACAGATAATGTATCCACAGATTAAACTACATTTTTTGTAATTATTAATAAACAGCTAGAAATAACACATGCTAAAAAAATTTACCAAAAATCTATTTCCTTTTTACTTCCATTGTAACATATGAAGCTTATCATTTTATATTTTTCAGAACACATCATTAACATTAGAGAAATAACTGACATAGAAAAAAATTGAATCTGATATAAAATCTATGACAATATAATAGTCAGATTCTATTTTTTTTTAATGTTTTATTTATTTTTGATACAGAGAGAGACAGAGCATGAGAGGGGGAGGGGCAGAGAGAGGAGACACAGAACCAACCAGAAGCAGGCTCCAGGCTCTGAGCTTGCTGTCAGCACAGAGCCTGACGCGGGGCTCGAACCCACGAACATGAGATCTGACCTGAGCCGAAGTCGGAGGCTTAACCGACTGAGCCACCCAGGCGCCCCAGATTCTATTTTTTAAAGGAAACCAAATTCAAATTTTTAAGATAAATGATGGGGACATCTGGGTGTCTTAGTTGGTTAAGCATCTGACTCTTGATTTTGGTTCAGGTAATAATTTCCTGGCTTGTGGGACTGAGCCCCGTGTCCAGCTCTGCAATGACAGTGTCGAGCCTGCTTGGGATTCTCTCTCTTCTCTCTCTCTCTCTCTCTCTCTCTCTCTCTGCCTCTTACCCCTTCATGCACACTCCCTCTCAAAATAAATAAATATTAAAAATACTGATGGAGGCGCCTGGGTGGCTCAGTCGGTTGAGCGTCCAGCTTCGGCTCAGGTCATGATCTCACGGTTCATGGGTTCAAGCCCCGCATCATGCTCTGTGCTGACAGCTAGCTGAGAGCCTGGAGCCTGCTTCAGATTCTGCTTCAGATTCTGTGTCTCCCTCTCTCTCTGACCCTCCCTTGTTCATGTTGTCTCTGTCTCTCAAAAATAAATAAAAAACATAAAAAATGAAAAAAAAATTTAAAAAAACTAAAAAAATAAAAATACTGATGAATTGTATTAAAAAAGAGGGTATGAATGAAAACATTTAATTTCTTTAGCTGTAAAAAATGCTCATAAATCAAACTATAACAATGAGAAAGAGCCACTATATTACTTAAAAAAATCAAGAGAAAAAAAAGAATATTATCACATATATCATGTTAAAGATACAAACTTAATTTCTTCAAAATATTCATTTTCAAATGACATAAATGACAGAATTATGAACACATATATCAGTTTACTTAATTTTATTTTAGATAGGAAATAGCATACAGGTTGATTTTTAATTATGTTCATATAAACCTAGTATTAATATATTAATGTGACTGAAGATGAGTCTATAAAGAACCAAGGCCTTAACAGAATTTCACTGATAAGAAACACATATTGTCAAAGAATATGAAAATGATCAAAACAGAAAAATTATAATTGTTTAAGGTGCTGCTGGTTATTCTCACACATGGTAATGCTCGAAAGCATTCTACTTCCTCTTCTGAGTTTTCCCTGCTCTATTATGTAAATAGAGGTAAAAACAACTGTATTGGTGAGTAGGAGATAACAGGGTAAAGAGGCCTAATTCCAGACCAGTTACCAGTAGGTAGGGGAAGAATATACAAAGTTCACTGAATTTGCTTCAAAGTGTAGGCTTTCTTGAGCAGCTAGTCATGAAATAGGACTTTCATAATGATAGTTTTCTTTTGTCAGTTCTATTATTTGTTCTTATTGAAATGATAACATATTTTTTGTTGTAATTTCAATACCTAAATACCTATCAGGCTTTCATAATGTCCGCAGAACACTTAACTGCTGATGCTTTCTGATATCCCGAATATACTGATTCTTTGACCACCATGTCTTCATGATTTTTTCCCTTATTAAGAATTTTATGAAAGTCATGACTTATTCTACTTCCTCTTCTGAGTTTTCCCTGCTCTATTATGTGAATAGAGGTAAAAACAACTGTTTTGGTGAGTAGGAGATAACAGGGTAAAGAGGCCTAATTCCAGACCAGTTACCAGTAGGTAGTGGAAATGCCTCTCTAACATTCTAGATGGCAATGGCCTTATTTTACTTTCTGAAGCTGGGAGGAGAGTGAAGAGAGGAACATTCAACCAGGTTATTTTTAAGATTCTTAGGATTAAATCTAAAACTCTATTATTATTTTATACTAATTATCAAATATGCTGTGAAAATATAATTCTTTTACTATTTGTTACCAAAAATGAACACTGTGTTTATTTAGCTACGTATGGACATAGTAAAAATTTTCCGTAATATTCATGGTCATATAAATATATGAAATTATACATGGTTTTGAAAGCAAGAACTAAGACAAGTTAAAAAATAGGACATTCTCACTTTTGGGGTGCCTGTGTGGCTCAGTTGGTTATGTGTCTGGCTTGATTTTGGCTCAGGTCACTATCTCACAGTTGTGAGATCGAGCCCCATGTTTGGCTCTCTGCTGAGTGTGGAGCCTGCTAGGGATTCTCTCTCCTTCTCTCTCTGCCCCTTCTCTGCTTGTGCATGTGTGCACACACTCTCTCTCAAAATAAGTAAACGTTAAAAAAAACATTGGGGCACTTGGGTGGCTTGGTCAGTTAAGCATCCAATTCTTGGGTTCAGCTCAGTCATGATCTCACAGTTTGTGAGCTCGAGCCCTGCATCGGGCTCCATGACGACACTTTGGAGCCTGCTTGGGATCTCTCTCTCTGTCCCCCCCCACATCGTGCTCATGCGCTCTCTCTCTCTCTTAAAAATAAATAAAGTTAAAAAAACAATTTAAATTAAAAAACAAAGATAAAGTAACTTCCTCAAAAACACTGAATAAGAGTGGTAAGACGCAGGGCCAGAATACTTAAAACCTAGGGAGATGGACTCTGGAGGTACTATTCCTAGACAATGCTATCTGCATAATGTGTGGCACTGCCAGCTTAATAAACGATAGGCATCGTGAGTACGGCGAACACTCAAAAGGGTGAAATGTTGATAACTACAATGTCAAAACTTACTTTCACATAAACAAAAAGTCACTATTCCCAAAAAGCAGGGAAGGGCTATGACTATTTAGCTTCTTCTGGAAAGTATGAATGAGGGTGTTACTTTCAAAAAACGTAGAAGATAGATCCCAATAACATGGGCATCAATAATAACCACTAATTAGGGTTAGCTGACAACTTTTCCTAGACTCATCTTTCATTGAAATATGTATCTTTGGGAGACTCACCTTTGAGACCCTTTTATAACTGGTAATATTTTAAAAAAACATGGACTAGTTTAGAAGTACTAAAAAGGACAAATTTCAGAAATATGTAGAATACTATGAAATATTTTTTTAAAAAAATAAATGCTCTAGTGATGCTAATTTTGAAATTTTCATGAAAAAATATCTTAGAGGATTTAGTCATTTGGTTGTACAACCAATGAGCACTTTTCTCATAAGATAAACATCTTTAATCCCCTTCACAACTATAGAGTAGTTATAATTTCCACTGAGGACCAAAATTTATTTAAGGACGACTATTAAACCACCAAATATGCATCTTTATTAATACCCAAGTTATTGGGACACCAAACTATCAAGTCCTGGCTCCTTCTCTTTAAGAAGTACAATTTTCCACCTTATAATATTAATAAAAGATTCTTTGTATGGAATGTCTGAAAGAGTGCTGACGTTTTCTAGCTCTGGTTGAACTGTGTTTCACTGAATAGCTGTGAACTTTTTGTCAGAAAAAATGGGGATAGATGAAATTGGCAATAGTGATAATACCATTACTCTCACAAGATATTCATTTTCAAGATTAAAATCTTTATTACCCATCCTTTCAAAGGAGAAATAGGGAATCCAACTCTATGAAGTTGCTAAGTACATAAGCAAAGTGAACTGAACAGTTAATTCTACAGGAAGCTGTGATCCCTGTAATTATTTCATGAGCTTTAATTAAAAGTAAAATGTTCTACCTACTAGGAGATATAAAGATCCCTCATAACACCGGTGTTCATTCACATATTTTCCTAATTATTAACCCTTTATTTTAAATAATCAGTCAAGAGAATATAGCAGTCAGCTTGACTAATTTTTTACTGATTTCACATTATATAATAGAAGTATAAAGGGTCTTAGAAATTATATCCTTCACCTCTGTCATTTAAGGATGGGAAAAATTAAGCCTCAGAAAGATGAAACTTTTTTTCCAGTATTTCACGGAGAGGGAGAACCGAGACATGACTCCAGTCACATGTTCCTTCAACCATGCAGGCTGTATTTGGAAATGGTCAGAACCAGATAATTATTCAGTTTGTTTGGCATAAATCACTGTACAATATCAGAAGACTGATATCATCTTTCCAACTACCTTCTGTATTAGAACAGCATTTATTTAAAGGTACCAGGGTGATTTAAAGGGTAGTTCATCTGGGAAATAATTGAAACATCATTTACTATCACATTTATAAATATTTCAGTTGTGTTCATAAACACTAAAAAAAAAAAAATAAAAACAGTTTGCCTAAAGCTGCAGTTCTCAACTTTTTTCCCCACTCTGATAAAAAGGAAAGGTATGTCCTGGAGTGGACAGGGAAAGAGAACAGATAATTTCCTAACATCTGCTCAGTCCTAGTGGAGGTTTTTAAATATACATCATCACATTTAATTCTGGGGATAAAAAATGATAAAACAATATTATTCTTTGTTTAGAGATGGGATAATGATGCTTGGTGTTATTAATCACCCAGGGAAAAAGCCAGTAAGTAGGAGGTAAACTTGGACTTGAAATCAAGTCTAAGTTTATTATCCAAGACAGTCTGTCTCCTTCTTTATCTGAAGCTGACACTTTCAAAGGTCCAACCATAATGAGAGATCTAGCAAACAGCTAGGGAATACTGTTTTTCTCTGGATTTTAATGGAGTGGACAGTAATGAATACATTCTCAAATATAACCACTGTATTATTCTGGTTGATCAGTTCAGGTGTAAGAAATGTGAATGCTTAATTCTAAAATATTTGATTTAGAAAAATATATTAACACTGCATTTATTAACTACAGTATTAAATGGTCACGTAACTTTGATAAGTTCATACAGTTAGTTAGGAGAAGAGCATGGATTCATGCCAAAAACTGTCTAACTTAAGACCATAAGTAAGTTACTTTAGTTCATATACTCAATTTTCTAATCCACAAAACAAGCCAAGTAGACATGAGACCTCTTTTATCTTTTAAATTAAGTTAAAAATTTAAATTTAAGTTAGTTAATATATAGTGTATTGGTTTCAACAGTATAATTTAGTGATTCGTCACTTACATATAACACCCAATGCTTATCTCAGCAAGTGTAGACATGAGACCTCATTATCGCTTTAAGGAACTGGCCCTTTTTACCTTGTTCTAGGAATAGGAAAATAAATGTATTCTTCCTCACTGACTGGGTATTTACTGAGCAATATTAAACACTGAAAACCCGAATGGCTCCAACTGAGATTTCAAAAGTCAACAATTGTGAAATCCACATCTACATGACTTCACTGTAAACAGTATGTAATTAGATATTTACAGTAGCATTCAAGACAGTGAAATGCACTAATGTTATTCCCATCCAAAGACCCTCTCCTTAACATAGGAGCATATTTTTTCTTCTTTCCTTGATAAATGATGTTATTTCCCTTTCTGATGAGTCATGGCTACAGGAACTACCTTTCATTCTATATTAAATAAATACCTGAATTTAGGTGCAATGAACCTTAAAAAAATTCCAGACCAAGTAATTAGAGTTTTTTGTTTGTTTTGATGTGTGTGTGTGTCTGTATGATTCATGTCTTGAAACCAGGTTTCCAGGCAAATTATATATCTTTATGTGGGTGAAGAACTGTCAGTTGGATTGCAGTGCTGGGGTCTAGGTAATTTCAACTCTGATAACCAAGAAATTTCTGCAGCTTCTTCCTCATTCTGAGCTATAATCATGGGTCAACATTAGTATAATCTCTCTAAAAGATTCCATTTTATGACACTATAATACAACTCTCCTTACACACAAGTATTATGGTTAGAAAATATTAAACAATACACTGTTCTGAGATGAGAAAAAAAATCTATGTTGTTGATAAACATAACATTCAAGATCTTATTTAAAATTGAAATGAATCATGGACCTAAATGGAACAGGTAAAATTAGAAAACTTATAGAAGAAAACATAGGAGAAAATCTTTCTGTCCTTGGGTTGGGCAAATATTTCTCAGCTATGACACGAAAAGCAAGATGACTAAAGGCAAAATCTGACAAATTTCACTTTAGAAAAATTTAAAACTTTTGCTCTTCCAAAGACTCTATTAGGAAATGAAGAGAAAGATAAGCCACAGACTGAGAGAAAAGACTTTCAAGCCATGTATCTGATACAGGATTTGTATTGAAAATATACAAAGAAGTCCTACAACTTAATAAGATAGACATACAAATTTTAAAAAATGGACAAAGAACTTGAATAGATATATCACTAAAGAAAATATATAAATGGCAGATAAACACATAAAAAAGCTCAGCAGTGTCATATAGGAAATACAAATAAAAGGCATAATAATATATCATTATACATTCAACAGAATTATTAAAACAAAAAAGAATCACAATACTAAATGTTAGAAGAGAAGTGTAACCCTCATACACTGCTGATAACTTAAAAAGATATAATCACTTTAAAGAAGTTTGGCAACTTTATAAAAGTTAAGCATATACTTCTTATAGAGACCTAGTAATTTTACTCCTAATAAAACCATGGAAAAATGAAGCCATATATCTACAAAGAGTCTTTTAACCAAAATTTCATAGCAGTATTATTCTAAAAGCTCCAAAGTGAAAACATTCTAAAATGTTTGTCAATGGGTGACAAATGAAATATGGAACACTCAGGTAATGGAATTTCACTAAGCAATAAAAATGACTGATCAAATTACTAATACATACTACAACATGAATGAACTTCAGAAATATGATGCTAACCATCAAATGCCAGAAATATTGTATGATTCTATTTCTATACAATTTCTAAATAGGCAAAACTGTAAAGACAAAGTAGATAAGTGACACCAACAAGATGGAAGGCTAGGCATCTCTATCTAGGCTTTGTTCTCTCATAGACATACTTAAGAACAAACAAAAAACTCCAAATAACCAAAAACCCAACCAACCAACCAACCAACCAACTAAACAAAAGAATCACAAACAGAACTCACAGAAACAACTTTGTCAGAACACTGAAAACAGTCAAAGGTTGATAGCAACCAAACAAACTCTGATTTTAAAAATAGGTTGAAAATGGTCAGAAAAGTCTGTGGCGCTTCTATTTGTCCCTGCTCTATCCCCTTCAGTGTGACAGCAGTGCTGAAATAGTGATGGCTTGTATTCCCATTGAGACTGTGGATCCAGGGTCAAGAACAGACCTTACCTGCAAATTATGGTATATGTCTATTTTAACCTAAGGGCTCTCTGAAAGACAGATGCAAGATGCTTCTGGTATTTTGGGCTACCTGGAAACTCAGGCCAGAAAAGCAGCAGGCATCGCTTAAAGACACTGCAAGGCCCCCAGATGTGTGGGTAAGATAAGTCATGGGAGGAGAATTTGAAGGAGATTCTTTGTGAAATTTAAACATATCTGGGTAAGGGATAGAAGATGTGACTGATTTAGAAAGCTACATATCTAAAGCAAGAGACATGCTTAGAAAAGGCCCAAAATAAAAGCAACCCAAAGCTTTCACTCTGGGTCGCTCCAGAGATGCAGTGGAAGCCTCGCGAAGATTTGCAGGAATGACTTAGCGCAGAGCACATATGAGAAGACTAGACGTCAGGGTTCCTTTTGTTTGTTTCTATTTGTTAATTTGTTGTTGTTGTTCAAGCTCCTGGTATTCAAGAACATCTGTCAGATATCAGAAGAACATGAGTTAAAGGTACTAGACTTTAGTGAATGCACATGACAAAGAACACAATTTTTGTGAAAAATCTGGAAAAGTACCTAACCAAATAGACCGCTTCAGACTAGAACTCTGGGAAAGGGTAAGAATCTGATTTCCAGAATTATCACATTATAATACTCAAATATCCAGTTTACAACAACAAAAAAATCACAAAGCATTCAAAGAAACAGAAAAGGACAGCCCATTCAAAGAAAACAAAAGTAACTGATGGAAACTGTCCTGAAGGAAACCCAGACAGACTCAGTAGCAAACATTTTAAAACAAATGTCTTAACTATTCTGAAAGGGCTAAAAAACAAAAACAAAAAAGAAAAAAAATAACAAAGAACTAAAGAAACCAGAAAAATGATGAATAAACAAGTTGAGAGTATCTAATGACATTGTAGAAAGAAACCAAATAGATATAGGAACTGAAAAATACAATAATTGAAATGGAAAGTTCACTAGAGGAGTTCAACATTAGATGTGAGTAGGAAGGAGAAATAGTCATCTTGAAGACAGGACAACTGACATTACTGAGTCTGAGAAACAGAAAAATAAAAGATGAAGAAAAGGAACAGAGCCCAAGGGACAAGTGGGATTCCATTTGTGGATCAACACAGGCATTATAAAAGTGCCAGGAAACAGGAGGAGTAACAGAAGAAACATCTGAATAATGGCCATATACTTCCCAAATTTGAGGAAAGACAGGAATCTGAAGCTCAACAAATCCCAAGTCGGATACTCTCAAGGAGACCAACTACGATAAAACTGTCAAAAGCCAATGATAAAGGGAAAATCTTAAAAGCAGTAAGAGAAAAGTAAGTCAGGATGAAGAAGGGAGACTAAATAAAATTAGCAATCAATTTCTCATCAGAAACCATGGAGGCCAGAGGGTAGGGGGATGACATATTTAAAACACTAGGGAAAAAAAAACACCATTACTCATGAATTCTGTATTTGGCAAAACAGTCCTTCAAACGTGAGGGACAAATTAAGATACTCCCAGATCAACAAAGGCTGAGTGAGTTTGTTATCATTAGATATCATTAGATCTGCCTTGTAAGGTAAATGAGGGAATATTAGACTACTAGTAATTCAAAGTTATATGAAATAAAAAGATTTCTGGTAAACATAAAATACCTGGGCAAATATAAAAGCCAATATTATTGAATCTTTTTGGACTCGACTTTTTATTGCCTACCTGACTTAAAAGGCAAATACATTATAATACTTAAACAACTATGATATTTGGCATGCATTAATATGTGTAATTTGGGACAGCAAAATAAAGGGAGCGACAGAGCTACATATGGGCAGAATTCTTGTATCTAACGTTAGGTTGGTTTCAATTCAAACTAGATATAATTTTCAATTCTTTTAAAAAATTTTTCTTTAATCTTTATTTATTTTTGAGAGAGAGAGAGAGTGCAAACAGGGGAAGGACAGAGAGAGAGAGAGAGACACAGAATCTGCAGCAGGCTCCAGGCTCTGAGCTGTTAACATAAAGCCTGATGCAGGGCTCGAACCCACAAACCGTGAGCTCATGACCTGAAATGATGTCAGACACTAAATGGACTGCGCCACTCAGGCACCCCATATAATTTTCGATTCTTAATTGTAACCTCCATGATAATATAAACACACAAAAATCTACAGAATCTATATAGACTGAAATAAGAAGGAAATAAAAAAAGGTCACTGTAAGTCAACTAAACGCAAAAGAAAAGATATGGGGACAATAAAGCTACATAAACAAATAGCATAATGGTAGGAGAAAGTCCTTCTTTATCAATCACATTAAGTGTACTTTTATTTTTAAATTTTTAAAATTTTTAATTATTTTTGAGAGAGAAAGAGAGACAGAGTGCAAGCAGGGAGGGGCAGAGAAAGGGAGACACAGGATCTGAAGCAGGCTCCAGGCTCAGAGTTGTCTTGAACCCACTAACTGTGAGATCATGACCTGAGGCCAAGTCAGATGCTTAACTGAGTGAGCCACCCAGGCGCCCCTAGTGTACTTGAATTAAACCTCCAACCAAAAGGCAGAGACTTGCAAAAATGGATTTAAAAACAAAGCAAACAAGAAACAATAACCAAAAACATGGTCTACCTATATGCTATCTCTAAGAGACAGCATACACCCAAAGACACAAATAAGTTAAAAGTGAAAGGTCTGAGAAAGATACTCCACCAAAGTGGAAGAGTAACCAAAGTGAGGTGGGGAGACTACATTCATATAAGAGAAAAGAGCCTTAAGTCAAAAATGGTTGAAAGAGACAAAAGATGCTATATGTTGAAGAAAAGTTTAGTTCACCAAGAAAATATAATAAATGTAAACATGTAAACTAAATATAACTAAATTATATAGCTCCAAAACAAATAGAGAAATCTTTGACAGAACTGAAAAAAGAAACAATTCTACAGTAGTTGGAAGCTTCAGTACTCTCCTTTCTGTAATAAACACAACATCTAGACAGAAATTTAAAAAGGAAGAGCAGGAGTTATACAACACTAAAAAACCAGACCTAACAGATATGTATAAAACAATCTAACCAACAACATGATACTATATATTCTCCTCAAGTGCACATGGAACATTCTCCAGTATAGATCATATGTTGGCCAACAAAACAAATCTCAGTAAATTTAAAAAGCCTGAAATGATACAAATTATCTTCTTTGGCCATAACAGAATGAAGCTATAAATCAATACTGATGGAATATTGAAATATTAACAAATATGTGAAAATTAAACAACATATTTTTAAACTATCAATGGATCAAAGGAGAATCACTAGGAAAATTAGAAAGTACTTAAGAGATGGGGTGCCTGGGTGGCTCAGTCAGTTAAGCGACCGACTTCGGCTCAGATCATGATCTCAGGGTTTGCAAGTTTGAGACCCATATCGGGCTTTGCGCTGATAGCTCAGAGCCTGGAGCCTGCCTTGGATTCTGTGCCTCCCACACTCTCTCTGCCCCTCTCACACTTGTGCTCTGTCTCTTAGAAATAAATAAACATTAAAAAAATTAAAAAAATAGGATTAGAAAGTACTTAAGAGAAGAATGAAAATGAAAACACAACATACCCAACTTATGGGATACAGTGAAGGCAATTATCAGAGGTAATTTATAGCTATAAATATAATGTCTACCTTAAAAAAAGAATAAAGATCTCAAATCAACAGCCTGAGTATATAGTTTGAGGAATAAGAAAAAAAAAAAAAGCAAACTACTCCAAAAGCAATAAAAAGAAAGAAATAATCAAGGGTAGAGTGTAAAAAAAAAAAAATAGAGGACAGAGAATAAAATCAATGAACTCAAAGTGGTTTTTTGAAAAGTTCATTAGAAGTGACAAAACTTTAGTGAGACTGAGAAGAAAAGAGAAAAGATGCAAATCACTAAAATCTGCTATGAAAGTGAGGAGTAAAAGGCAGTGTAGGCGAATAGTTTGAACAACTTTATGGCAAAAAATATCAGATAATCTAGATGAAATGAACAAATTATGAGAAACAAATTACCTAAACTGACTCAAGAAGAAATAGAAAATCTCACCAAACCTTTAACAAGTGGAGACTGAATCATTAATAAAAAACTTTCCAACTAAAAAAAGTCAAAGCAGATGGGTTCTCTGGTGAATTTTACTAATATTTAAAGAATTAACACCAAATTCTCAAACTCCTACAAACAATAAAAAAAGAAGGAACACTTCCTGACTCATTGTATGAGACTAGAATTACCCTGATACCAAAGTCAGACGAAGACATCAATGAACATTACAGATCAATATTCCTTATGATTTTTGGTGCAAAATTCAACAAAATACCAGGAAACAAAAGCCAACAGCATATTAAAATGATCTTACACCATGAGTAAGTGGTATTTACACAACATAAGAAAATGAATTAAGGTAATACATAGTAGTGATGGAATAAAGAATGAAGAACCACATGATCATCTCATGTGACACAGAAAAGGCATCTGAAAAAATCCAACATTCTTGATAACATTTCTCAAAAACTGTGAATAGAGGGGAGCTTTGTTTCTTTCTTTCTTTCTTTTTTGAAGTTTATTTATGTTGAGAGAAAGAGAGAGAGCAGCATGCGCAGGGAAAGGGCAGAAAGGCAGAGAGAGAAAGAGAATCCCAAGCAGGTTCTGTGTTGTCAGCACATGGAGCCCGATGGGGGCTTGATCTTATGAACTGTGAGATTGTGACCAGAGCCCACTCAGGCGTCTAGACAGGAACTTTCTTAACTTGATAAAGAACATTTAAGAAAACCCACAGCTAACATGATACTGAAAGGTGAAAACTTTTCTCATAAGTTCAGGAACAAGAAACTTTCAGCACTGCTATTCAACACTGTCCTGGAAGTCCCAGCTAGAGCAATTAGATAAGAAAAGAAATAAATGGCACTTAAAATCTAAAGGAAGAAATAAAACTATCTCTATTTGCAGATATGATACTATAAGGAGAAAAGCCAAAGGATCCATAAAAAAGCTACCGGATGTAACAATGAATGAATAATCGATGTAGCAGGGAAGTGGCAGGGCACAAGATCAACTCAGAAAAAACTGATTGTGTTTCCATATACCAACAATCAATCAATCAATACTACTACTACTAATAATAATTTTTTGACACCAAAAGCAAAGTCAACAAAAGCAGAAATAAGCAAGTTGGACTACATCAAACTAAGAATCTTCTGTACGACAAAGGAAACCATTACCAAAATGAAAATGCAGCCTATAGAATAAAAGAAAATATTTGTTAGTCATATTTAACTACAATTAAGAAAACCTAGTAGATTAGTGGTTGTCTGTGCCTGGGGGTGAGTGTAGACTACCTATGTGCATGAGGAAACTTTCTGGGTGATAGAAGTATTCCGGAATTGGGACTGAGGTCACGCTTGTACAACTGTATCATTTATTAAAACCCACTGAACCCTACACTTTTAATTAAAATGGAAGACTTTCATCGCATGCAAGCTATACCAAGATAGAAGTGTTAAAACTTTTAAAGAATTTATGCAAACTCCTCTCAAAGGAATTATTCATTAAACGCTCACTAAGTGTTTACTGTGTGGTAACCGCTATTCCCGACACTGAACTATAACTATGAAAAGTCATTCTCTGTCTCCAAAAAAACCTTCTCGGAAAGTGAGGGAAATACAAGTAAATTAATCACTGCATAAGTACAGCAGCTGTTAAAACAAAGAAGGTGTAGCAGGAGCAAACAGGAATCGGCAAGTCACTGTAACTTGAAACTTCATCTCATATAATCACCTAATTGATCAGGTATAAGAAAGAAGCTCATTTATCTATTCAGCAAACAGTTTCAGAGAGCCTATTATGGGTCAGGTATTCTGATTAGTTTGCTAAGTATAACTTTTAGTTAAGACCTGAAGAGTAAGCAGGGATCAGGAGGGTGAAAGGAGGAAGGGGATTTCAGGTAAAGGAAAGCCCACACACAAAGGCTTGGAAATGAAATAGGAAAAGGAGTATGATATAGTTGGGGAACCGTACACACATCACTGTGTCTGTAAGTCGTGCTGTAGTTAAGAGAAGCCTGACCTAAAAGAGCCTGCCTGGTGTGCCACGGTGAACACTGGGCCTTATCCTAAGGGCACAAGGAGCTTTTCGAGGATTTTAGTTTTATTTATTTTATTTTATAAAATTTATTTATCTTATTTATTCAAGGATTTCAGTTATATTTTGCATAGACGTAGCACTACACAGAGGAGAATGGTTTGGACAGGCAGAAGAATAGAGCTGGGAGATGAGTATCCACTGAAAAGGACAGTTTAAAGAAATATGAAGGGAGTAAGACACATGCATTTTGGTGATTTGAGGAATACAGGGCAGTGAAGAGGAAGTAAAATTTTAGGTACATGTTCTGGGAGCAGCAGAGGAGAAAGGAGAAAGGCTTTAAAAAATAATTTTGCAGTAGGAACTCCTCTCATGTATCTTTTGAAGAATATATTGAATAAAGATGATATTAAACTATAAATAGTCTAAAATATTATTATTGCAGCTCATATTTATTCAGCAAGAACCATGTGGAAAGTGCTAAAGTAACTAAAATATCATTTTATTTTATGGTTCTCACAAAACTAGTTATAATCCCATATTAGACATGAGAAAATAGTTGGTTAGAGTTTGAATAACTTACACAGAATTCAACTTTAAATCTAGACCTATGTGAATTGAAATTGTAAGGGGTACCTGGGTGACTCAGTTGGTTAAGCGTCCGACCACAGCTCAGGTCATCATCTTGCAGTTTGTGAGTTTGAGGCCCGCGTCTGGCTCTGTGCTGACAGCTCAGAGCCTGCAGCCTGCTTTGGATTCTGTGTCTCCCTCTCTCTGACCCTGCCCCGCTTGCGCTCTGTCTCGCTCTCAAAAATAAATAAGTGCTAAAAAAAAATTAAAAAAAGAAAGCCTAAGACCAATCTTGAGTAACAAAATAGTACCAAGTGTTATAAGTGATTTGTGAAAGAGTTAAAATACAAATTATACATTTTCTTTATGTCTTCAATCACTTTTAATAGCTTCGTGACTGACTTCAAAAAGTGTCTTATATACAATTTACTACATTCCTATTCTCTGCTGCTTCCATTTATCATAAAGATACACTACTGTTTTAAAACCTGCAGTCTATATTCCCTACAGTAAACTCACTTCAGTCCTAAAGACACATAGGCTAAAAGTGAAGGGACAGAAAAAGATATTCCACACAAATGGAATCAGAAAAAAAAAGCAAGGTAAGTAATATTTATATCCGGCAAAACAAATTTTAAATCAAAGACAGTAGCGAGAGACAAAGGGCCCTATCTAAGGACGCCGGGATGATCTCACAGGAGGACAGAACGGTTACAGGTAGCACACACCCAACAACGGAGCACGCACATGCATACAGCAAACTGACAAACCTAACGGGAGAGACTGAAAGTAATGCAACAATAATAGGAGACCTTAACACCCATTTACATCAATGGCAGATTATCCAGAGAGAAAATCAATGAAGAAACAGTGGATTTGAATGTGACCTTAGATCAGATGGACCCAATAGAATATTCCATCCCAAGCCACCAGAATACATGTGGAACATTCTCCAAGATAGACCACAAAACAACCCTCAATAAATTTAAGACTGACATCTGACCATGACAGTGCAAAACTAGAAATCAATCACAAGAAAAAAATTTAGAAAAACATGGGGTGCCTGGGTAGCTCAGTTGGTTAAGGGTCTGACTTGTGGTTTCGGCTTAGATCATGATCTCATGGTTCATG
The DNA here is from genome assembly GCA_004023845.1 of Helogale parvula. Lineage (NCBI taxonomy): Eukaryota > Metazoa > Chordata > Mammalia > Carnivora > Herpestidae > Helogale > Helogale parvula. The sequence goes on along the minus strand of PJEM01013488.1, from coordinate 17,670 downwards.
AGTCTGAGCCCAGCACTGGGATCGGTGCTGAAAGCACGAAGCCTGCTTGGGACTTCTCTCCCCCGCCCCCTCTCTCTGCCCTCCCCAGCTTGTGCTCTCTCTTTCTCTCTCTCAAAAAATAAGTAAATAAACATAAAAAAATTTAAAGAAGAAAAAATACAAATGCCAGAGACTAAATAACATGCCTGTAAACAACGAGATGAAATGAAAGAGGGAATTAAAAAAATGCAAGGAGACAAATGAAAATAAAAATACAATTGTCTAGAGTCTTTTCGACTAAGTAAATGTAGTTCTCCTAGGGGTGCTCTAGTGATATAGGGTTACCTCAAGAAACCAGAAAAATCCCAAATAAACCACCTAACTTATACCTAAAGGAGAAAGAAAAAGAACAATAAAGCCAAAGCTAGTATAAGGAAATAATAAAGATTAGATCAGAAATAAATGAAGTAGAGACTAGACAATCAATAGGTAAGATCAATGAAACCAAGAGGTGCTCTTTGAAAAGAGAAAATTGATAAACCTTTAGTCACATTCATCAAGAAAAAAAAGAGAGGGCTCAAATAAAGTAAGATTAAGGAGAAGAAATAAAAACTGACACTACAGAAATACAAAAATTATAAGAGAATATTATGAGAAACTATATGCCAAACAAAATGGACAACCAAGAAAAAAATAATATCCTGGAAACATAAAACTTTCCAAAACAGAATCAGGGAGAAAAAGAAAATTTCGACAGATGGATTGGTAGTATTGAAACTGAATCACTAATAACAAAACTCCCAATTAACAAAAGTCCAGGTGAATTATAACATATATTTAATGAAAAATTATACCTCTTTTTTCATACTATTCCAAAAAATAGAAAAGGAAGGAAAACTTACAAGTCCAGCACTACCCTGATACCAGAACCAGACAAAAACACTAGGTAAACAACAACAACAACAACAACAACAAAACTAGAGGCAGGTCTCTCTGCTGAACACAGATGTAAAAATCCTCAACAAAATATTAGCAAATTGAATTCAGCAATGGATTAAAAAAAATCATTCACCATAATCAAGTGGGATGTATTCCAGGAATGCAAGGGTGGTTCAATATTTGCAAATCAAACAATGCAATATATAACATTAACAAGAGGAAAAATAAAAACCACATGATTCACTCAATATATACAGAAAATGTATGTGATAAATTATAACACACATTCATGATAAAAACTCTCAGCAAAGTGGGTTTAGAGGGAACATACTTCAACATAATAAAGGCCATATATGAAAACCCCACAAATAACATCATATTCAGTAGTGAAAAACTGAAAGGTTTTCTTCTGCTAAGATAATGAACAACAAGGATGTGCACTCTCAAAACTTTTACTCAACACAGTGCCAGAATTTAAGGCTAATAACATTCAATATATATATATATATATATATATATATATATATATATATATATTTAATTAAACTATCTTTTGCTTTGCCTCCCAACAGAAAAGGGATCCCTAACGTAGCCAGGGGAGAACAAAAAAGAGAGATGTCGGGTACCCAAGTGACTCAGTCAGTTAAGCATCCATCCGACTCTTGATTTCAGCTCTGGTCATGATGTGTCACGTTTGTGAACTGGAGCCTGACATGGAGCTCTGCACTGACAGTGCAGAGCGTGCTTGGGATTCTCTCTCTCTCCTCTCTCTGTTCCTCCCTTGCTTGTACTCTCTCTCAAAATAAATAAATTAAACTTAAAAGAAGTAGAAGAGGAGGACGAAGAGGAGGAGAGGGAGGAGAGGGAGGCAGAGGGGGAAAGAGGGAGAGAGAGGGAGTTATTACGAAAAATAACTATTTTCATTGGGAAAAGAATGTCTGTTTCACATTTTTACACTTCTTAATGTCTGATGCAATAAAATGCAATTGGATATTCATTATCTGCTTCTACATTTAATCTGTTAAGATGCCACATGCCATGTAGCCTCTGAGAAACTCCACTGTACTCTTGTGTCTCATTATTGTGGAAAAACCGTTTTGACCCTGAAAGGATCTTGAGAACTCCCAGGATCCCTGAACCATTTGCTTTTGGTTCAGAACTGCACTGAGAAACTTCATGAGAACAGACCTTGTTTGTTTTGTTCATGCTCCTGTCTCCAGCACCTAGGACAGTACCCAGCCCAGACCAGGCCAATTAATCTATGATAAAGGAGGCAAGAATATACAATGGAATAAAGACAGTCTTTTCAATAAATAGTGCTAGGAAAATCTGATAGCTACATACAAGTAAATGGAACTGGACTACTTTCTTACAACAATCACACACACAAAGAATAAACTCAAAATGGATGAAAGACCTAAATGTGACTTGAAACCATAAATCTCCAAAAACATAGGCAGTAATCTCTTGGACACTGGCTTTAGCTACATATTTGTGGATATGTCTCCTCAGGTAGGGAAACAAAGGCAAACATAAACTATTGGGACTATAGAAAAATAGTAAGCTTCTGTACAACAAAGGAAATGATCAACCCAAAAAAAGGCAATTAACTGAATGGGAGAAGATACCTACAAATGATAAATCTGATAAGGAATTAATATCCAAAATTCTAAATAACTTATATAACTCCATACCATATAAATAAATAATCCAATTAAAAATGGGCAGAGAACCTGAATGAACATTTTCCCTAAGAAGACATCCAGACGGCCAATAGACACATGAAAAGACATTCAACATCACTATCAGGCAAATCAAAACCACAACAGGTATCACCTTATACAAGTCAGAAAGGTTAGTATTAAAAAGATAAGAAATAACACATGTTGGGAAGGATGTGGAGGAAAAGGAACCTTTGTACTGTTGGTGGGAATGTAAACTGGTACAACTACGTGGAAAACAGTATGGGAGTTCCTCAAAAAATTAAAAACAGAAATACCATATGATCCATTAAGTCCACCACTGGTTATTTACCCAAGGAAAGCAAAAACACTAATTCAAAAGGATATATACACCCCTATATTTATTGTAGCATTATTACAATAGCCAAGATATAGAGGGCATTCATGATAGGTAAACAGACAAAAAGAAGTGGTGTGTACACACACACACACACACACACACACACACACACACAATGCAGTATTACTTATCTATAAAAATGAATGAAATCTTGCCATTTTTGAAAATATATATGGACTTCGGGGGTACCATGCTAAGTGAAGTAAGTCAGTCAAAGAAAAGATAAATACTGTAGTATTTTACTTTTATGTTGAAGCTACAAAACAAACCAACAGAAAAACCCAGACTCTTCTTTTTTTTAATATTTTTTATTTATTTTTGAGAGACAGCCCGAGCAGGGGAAGGTCAGAGAGAGAGGGATGTACAGAACGTGAAGCAGGCTTCAGGCTCTGAGCCAGTTGTCAGCACAGAGCCCGACGCAGGGCTCGAACCCACAAACTGCGAGATCATGACCTGAGCCAAAGCCAGACGCTTAACCAACTAGCCACCCAGGTGGCCCAACCCAGAATCTTAAATGTAGAGAACAAATTGGTTGCCAGAGGGGAGATGAGTGGCAGGATGATGAAATAGATGAAGGGGAGTAAGAAGTACAAATCCCCAATTATAATGTAAATAAATCATGGAGATGTAAAGTACAGCAAGCACTCAATAATGTATAGAATTTCTGAATCAATACATTGCATACCTGAAACTAATAAAACATTGTATGTCAATTATGCTTTAATTAAAACAAAAGAAGCATACACCAATGGGGACCTGCATCCATAAAAATAAATAAATAAATAAATAAATAAATAAAATAAGTAATGAATTAAATTTAAAAAAATGACAGCTTACTTTGAAAAGATTACATGAGATATAGACTTAACAGACATCCTTAATACATGACATATATAACCAATGTTTCAAATGAAGACTACTATATCAAAAAAGAAGGAAAGTAAAAGAAGTCATTTGTATAATATGAGCAAAACATTCTTGATTTAAAAAATATGAACTTGGAGAGAACATAAAGAATTTATATAAGAAAGAATGTATTTGAATAAATCTAGAGAAACCCTGCTTTCAAAGGATGAGTCACAATGTAGAAGTGAGTCAGAGTTTCAAACACTGACTAGATAATATGGACAGGTGGCTGAAAACCATAAACAGCTGTAGTAAGGGGAACAATCAAAATCAAAGGAAGATCAAGGAGCTTATTTCTAGGAAATGACCTCCCACCAGTACTCAGAAAGTTAACAGCTTTACACTAATACCTAGAAATTTACTATGCCTGATACAGATATTTTGAAAAGCTGTTAATTCAAGTGATACTAATAGACAGTGAATTTTTCAATCAAAATAACTAGTTCTTGTGTTGATTTTTTCTGGAATCCATAAACATTATATATGTCAGAATTACTGATACACATAATCATATTTTTGAGATGGATAATTACTAGGGAAAATGGTCAGATAAGGAAGATACTATTAACATACTGTACAATTTTATAAAACTGAAACATGCATATGAGGAGGTCACTGTTAGTGGCCATTAACAAGGATGGCTCCGTATTTTAATACGTAATGCAGAAGGAGGGGTATATAGTGTTTAAGTGCACGGCTTGTGAGACAAAGACAAGGATGATCTCCCAACTCTGCCACTTACCAGGTCTGTGCCTTCGGGCAAGTTTTTTTAATTTTGCTGAACCCCTATTACTACATCTGTATAAATGAGGATAAATAATACTGCTTACCTCTGGAAGTCTGAAAGGATTAACTGAGATAAATGTAAAAGAGTTCCTGGCAGATAATAAGTACTGTTAAGTATTATGAAAAGAAGTAAACAAACATTTGGAAGATACTATAAACTCTTAAATCCTTAAATGTCACTAAGTAATAAGAACCTGAGACTTTCCTATGCTTAAACTAAGAATACATTAGTGATATGAGGAAATATGATGACAGGCAGGAGCAGTTTAAGTACAGGTGACACTGCTCACTTCTGTATGTGACAGGGAATAAAAAGGAATGGACTTGCTTCTGCAGAACAGAATAGAAAAATCGCATTGCCCTGTGAGAGCCATCGTGGAAACGGATTGCTCTGGACAGAGGATTGTCACAAAAGGCACTTCCACCCATCCATCCATCCATCCACTACTCATCCACTATCCACCTAACTATCCATCCATCTGTCCACCCAGTCCATCACTCAGCTCTTTAGTGGGTGAGGGTTAAGCACAGAAGAGCTATGTACCTACCTATAATGAAGAAGTACAACTTTGCTTTTGCTTATTAATGGATGAGACATTTACACAGAAGGAAAAAGCAGCATTGTAGATAGAAGAAAATGGGCTTGAAATAAAAGCCTAAGTTGTTTGAATATGGAACAAGGCATTTAGAAAAGGGGTGGCACTGGGACTTTCATAATTCATTCTCAGGCTTCTTTATTGCTCTGATAGTGGAGAATTCCCCTCAGGTGTAATATGCCAAAGAGGGATAAATTTCACTGTCTTTCCTCTTTTCCAGGCTGTTATGTATCAGAAGGTCTAAGAATAGGCCAGATACTGCAATAATCACTTTCCTAGTACTGTGGCAATTAAATGAGGAAAGATAAATGCCTGCTGAAGTTCACAGGGCAGTTATATGGATTGCTCTACTTATCAAAGATTCATTCTACTAATTGGGACAGGCTTAGAGAGACAAGTGTCCCAATTAAGTTGTGGGTTATATCAGATAAAGTAGTAAGAATATCACCTGTTAAATTATAAAATAGCAATGTAATAATGTAAAATAATTATCCTACAGAATTATTAATTTTCAAAGGGTCAATTATATGTTCTAATACCTTGCATCATTAAAACAATAAAAAAACAGTATAGTTTTGAGCATACAGCATGTGATCAGAGGTATAATTTTACTAAAAAACTTCTTACCCAGATATATTATATATATAAGCCTGTACATAAAGGCTTCAGGGATGTAGGGTCCTAGTTTTCCTCATGCTTGTATATCTTAAAAGAAATGAGCACAGCTTTAACATTGCTTTAAATGCTGAGTATGTATAAAATCAGGATTCTGAAGCAGCAATTTCATAATCTGTATATAAATTACCATTCCAATCAAAAAGCATTCAAAATATTTTATCAGAATCACATCTGGCATCCGTGACTCACCAAGATAGATGCCTCAGTCTTTGCTAGAAAGTAGAAACTCAGAGAGTAATCACTTTTGCTATGGCAACCATTGCAGTGTAATCGCCACAGTGACATGGAATGGAACAAACTGGACTTAGAATATTCCAAAAACATCTACTCACTTTAGGCTCCAAATGGCAATGTGTGCATATAAAATATTTTAGTTTTCCAAAAATTTATAACAGTATTATCGTTGGTGGGATAGGTGGAGGAGAACCAAGGTCCAGCAAGTTAGAGAGAAAAATGTTTAAATTGGTTGCTTTTACTTTAATCATGTCAGAACAAAATGGCACTAGAAAGATAAAAAAAAAAAATAGAGAGAAGCTGTGCAAATATAGTAGCTTGTTTCAGTGTTAAATAATATAAATACTATAGATGATACATGTTGTCAGAAGTCAGGAATTAGAAAAACAGAAATATGAAGACTAAAAAGAAAAATTTTAAGGATTCAGGATATCTCCTACTGAAATCAGCACTTATCTATTTTATTTTATTTTTTGAGTTTACTTATTTACTTTTGAGAAAGGGGGAGTGGGTGAGCAGGGGGGACAGAGAGAGAGAGAGAGAGCGAGGGAGAGAGAGAGAGAGAGAGAATCACACAGAGCTCAAAGCAGGGCTCGAACCCATGAACCATGAGATCACGACCTGAGCCAAAATCAAGCTTAACCAACTGAGCTACCCAGGCACCCCAGTATCCATCTACTTTAAAGATTCAGAACACTTTTTAGTTCAAGCACTTATCTTTAATCAAAATGAGCAAAAGTAATCTTAGATCAGTCCTCATCATGTAAATGACACTTAGAAGTTCTGGTTTAGTAGGATTATGGTTAAAGATACTTAACACATATCCTAAATTTGGGCCCAATTCTTAAAAACCAATTAATTAAATAAATTAGAATATATTTTCATTGAATTAAGTTATTCATTAAAAGTTATTCATTGAGAATTTAAAAGTGACTGGCACTGCTCCAGGTATGAAATAGCAGTGAACAAAACACAACAATGGAGTATATTCTAGTGAGTACAAGAGTAAAATGCGCAGTATGTCAGTGATCAATGCTATGGAGAAAAATAAAGAGGAAAAGGAGATGGGAGTGCTAGGGGGAGGGAGTAGAATTTAAATAGAGTGATCAGAAAAGGTCCACTGCATTGGGCAATATTTTAGCAAGACTAGAAGGCTGTGAGGGAGTGAGAAATATCTGGAGAAAGAAAATTTCAGGGAGAGGAATGAGCAAGGGCAGAAGCCCTCAGGGGAAACCATGTCTGGCCTGTTTGAAGGACATAAAGAGGCCAACTTGGCTAGAATACAGTTATATTTTTATACAATTAGGAAGAAATGTGGGATACTTTGGGGAGGTACTCCTTCATTTACTCCATCTACTCCATCTTCTAAAAGGCATTTAAAAAAGGATATACTGATATCCAACTCTGTGCCTCTCCAGAGCTTGTATCTCCCATTAGTATCTGGTCTTAGTGTCTAACAGACATCTCAAACTTAACGTGTCCAAAACAGAACTACTAACAGAACTCCAAACTTCCTCTTTTGACTCCTTTTCTACCTCGGTGAATGGTTTCAATATCCAGAGTTGTTCAAGCTCCAAACGTGGAAGTCATCCTTCCTTTTTCTTTTCCCTCCAATACCAATCAGTAAGTCCCATCAATTTTGTCTCCAACACCTCCTAAAAATGACTACTACTCTTACCTCTAGCTCCAAGTCATCATGTCTTTTGCCTGGTTAATTGCATATCCTCTTAACAAGTCTCCTTGAAGCTTCCAATTACATCTAGAATAAAATCTAAACTCTACCTTGGACCACAAGACCCCAAACACCTGGCCAAGTGCCAGACGTCTTTTTGTTCCTTCAATGTTTGTTTACGTGTTATCTCTACATGGAAGGTGCTCCCAAAACCTCATGTGACTTCATCTTGGGTCAAATTTGATCTCCAACCAGCTACGGAACATAGCCCCTCTCACTTCCTATTTTAATACTTTAATTTCCTCAAAGCTCTTAACACTTTCTAAAAAATCTTACTAATTTAATGAATTCTTCTTGTCTTTCTCCCCTCAAATGAATTTAAACTTCATAAGAACAGGATTCTTGTATGCTTCACTTATGGTATACGCCAAGCAACTAGACTAGAACAGTCCAAATAGGAGGCACTCAAAAAATATTTTTTGAATACATTAACATCTTATAGATCTTTTGGTATAAAACAGGAAGATAACTGAATGGAAAAATAAGTGATCACCATAAAATTTTAAAGAATAAACCATTTGATATGTTTGTATCATAAATTTCATTCAAAGGAATACAAGTATTATATTTCAAATTACTTGAATCCAGGAATTACATCTAATTTATCCATACTGCATATATTAAAATATTCTGTACTTGAATCTTAATAAATTCTGACTGGAGATAAAGGTGCTATGGTAATACATTTAAGAGAGAGTATCTGAGACCTCAAACATTTTTCTTTTTTATTGATGATTCTCAATTGGAATTCAGTGTCACTTTTTGATGAAAAAACAAATAAAGTTACTTAACAAAAGAACAGCCAATTTCCAAGTGTATGAAACAAACAGACTCCACTATTAAGTCTTTAGAATAAAAGGCAGTCTTAAATAAATCATAATGAAAACAGGCCCTGAAAACATAGCACCTAGAACTTTCCATTTTATAATCTCTTATTATATAATATATATATATAATTATAATCATATAATAAGATGATCATCATCTATCTGAAGGCATCTGATTTTCAAAATTCTTCTGTAAAGAGAATATGAACAATCAGCTAGCTCTCCATTAGCATTCAGGCTAAATAAGAACTTTAAATTTCCATACATGGCTCATTGGATTTACTTTTATTATCAGATCAAGCACTAACAAGAAACAATTTTAATTTGACAGATTGTTATTGAATATACCTAATTGTAAAACAAAAGAAAATATAACTGTCATGTCACTTTGAACTAAGCATTCAGTTCTACCATGATTGATTTGGAATTAAAATCTAATTTTTACCAAGCAGCATATAGACTTCTTAAAATAATTTGATTTTAAGGTTTCCCTTTTTTTCTCCTTCATTTTAAGATTATCATTGATTATTTACAGGGCTAGGCAATGGAAATACTCAATTTGATATTTGGTCTCAACCATCATAATCTTTCAAGGGTTTGATATCTTGAAATATGTTAATAACATTCAAGGGTGACCAAGTTTTCTAATTTCATTAGGCTTTTTATTTCTTATAAAATTAGATGATCAGATCGACAATTTCCAGGCTTCACCAATATGTTAGATATCCTCCCTTCACTTAAAGAATAAAATGTGATCTCCTTATAATGATCTGATATATACAAGTTAGCATCATATTTGGATATATAAGTTTATTTATTATGAGATTTAAAATGACTCAGTCTATAAAAACCACTAACATTCTATGAAGCTTCTTTTTTAAAAATATTTTTAAAAGTATATTTTTAATGTTTACTTATTTTTGAGAGAGAGAGTGAACAGAGAGAGAAAGACACAGAGAATCCAATGCAGGCTCCATGTTGTCAGTGCAAAGCATGAAGTGTGGCTCAAACCCAAGAACTGTGAGATCATGACCTAAGCTGAAGTCGGACACCTAACCGACTGACCACCCAGGTGCCCTACGAAGCTTTCTATTTTCCCTTTAGTTTTACAGCTTTTTATTGATTTCTACCATATCTGTCATTGTATACAAAATTAATGTTTTCTCTAAGTCTGGTTTATATAATGAAAAATGTATCTTATTTTTCCTGACTTTTTTGTCCTATACAATTTAATAATGAGATAACCATCTTCTTTATAGAAATTCTAGAATATTCTGACCCAAACTTAAAATACAGTTTAAAAGTGTTACATAGTAGAATAAGATATAAAACATGTTTTCTAGAAGATGATTACTTAATTAGTAGAGGCATCTATGGGTTGCAGATTCCCCAAGTACCTGATCTGACACTAACCAATAGCAGCCACTATTTATGAGCTGATTTCTAAGGCTCCGAGATTGCTAAAGAGTTCTGCAGACAGTACTTTGGGCTAATACCTTTGTAATCTGCAGTGTAAAGGCCTTTTCCTGGTCATAATATCATCAATGGTTTCCAACCACCTTGCAGCCCTTGCTTTTCTCTTCCCTTATTCCTCTGTAAAGCTATTTATCCTCTCTTCAGGTCTTGACTTCTTAGCTCGTGGAGGACTTTTAAACTTGCCTTGCTTTATTTCTGAAACTAGGATTCCTAAATGTTCCAGCTTTGTTGTCTTATTAGAATAATTAATGTGATGGCTCTAAAGTATCTCTAAGTATCCAAACCAGCTTTCTCTCCTAATTACCTATCTCTATGAAGGATGGTACAGAAAACAATTCCTTTAGTCATTCAGAGGCTTTTTGTTTTATTCTCTAGAGTCAAATCAGTCACTAAAATTATTGATTCTTTCTTTACAATGTTTTTCACACTTGTCCTTCCATTAACTGATATAGTTAAGTGCATGGTCTTACTACCTCATGCCTTGACCAGTTTCCTTACTGGTGTCTATCCTTAGAAAATCCAGTATTTTAAACTTTAAATTTGCCTCCCTTTTGATATCAAAATCTCAGGCATGTTAGAAATTCTAGTAATATCCCCCTGAATTCCTATTCTATGTCCAAGGAGCAATACCGTCTGCATGTCCTACAAAGCCAGAAGATTTTAACTTTACTTTCTGAAGTTAATTTAAAAAGGTATTAGTACAGAGATGTTTTACTACTTCCCACTGCTTTCACCGAATAAAATTAACATTTCTTCATCTGCTACTCATTTGGTAATTCAATATGTTCCCAGTCCATTTTTATGTTTTTACATTTTTACAGAAACTCTATTCAAGTCTAAGTGGTTCATTTATTTGCTAGTCATTAGTCATACCCTGGTTAGTTAGTAACTGTACAGATTTTTAGCCAAACACCAGAGTTGTTTCAAAGTCCAGTCCAAAAATCTACCTCTTCAATGAAACTTCCTACCCTTTCTTATCCTACAGTGATTCAATTTGCCATAAGACTTTATATAAATCTTGTCTATGGCATTAAATCTGCAATTAACAGCGAAATACAGTCTGGTGTGTCTTACTCTTACATTATGGGTGTTGTTTTTTTTTATTCTTGTGCTTTTTCAGATTTGTCTTTTGTTTCCCAAATTAGACTATAAATTTCTTTTTTTGGGTAAAGTTTATTTATTTAGAGTCAGCTTGTGAGTATGCATGCATGAGTGAGGGAGAGAATCTGAAACAGTCTCCACACTGCCAGTGCAGAACCCCATGTGGGGCTCAGTCCCATGAACACGGGAGATCATGACCTCAGCCGAAACTAAGATCCTGACATCCAACTGATTGGGCCACCCAGCCGCCCCAAGACCACAAATGTCTTTTTTTTTTTTAATGTTTATTTATTTTTGAGAGACAGAACAGAAGTGAGGGAGGGCCAAAAAGAGAGGGAGACATAGAATCCGATGAAGGTTCTAGGCTGAGCTGTCAGCACAGAGCCTGACATGGGGCTTGAATTCATGAGCCACAAGATCATGACCTGAGCCAAAGCTGGATGCTTAACCAACTGAGCCACCCAGGCATCACAAGACTATAAATTTCTTAAAGGCAAGGATCTTATCTTAAAATCTCTGCCTTCTTACATGGCATTCAGTACAATATTTGAAACAGTAATGAAGGTCTAACTTTTGTATTTTATTTGTAGGAGTTAAAGATCTTGTTAAAGTACATGACCTCTCTAAAGTTTTCATGCAACTCATAGGATAGGATCACTTATATATGAACTTAGTTGTAAGTACTATGACAAAAATATCTAACAACACTTTAAGTACATATTTTGGTGTCTTTCTTCCCATTGCTGACTATTACTCTTCCATAATTTACTTTTTCATTATTAAATTCATATAGTAAATGACTCAATCTAACTACATAACAGAAAATACGAAAAACAGGGAGTAAGATAACCTATTAACCTGCTTTCATCTAACCATTACTATCAGTTTGAAATATATTTTCTAGTCTGTTTTTTTTTTTAGATGACTACATTGTATAACATTGTTCTGCTCATTTCTTTGAGAAGACTCTTCATAATCATCATTTTCATCAACGGCATAATACTCCATGGTATTTTATTTAGCTAACACCTGGGACAGTATTTGTCTTATAAAGGAAATAAGTAACATAATTAGTTTAAAAAATTATTCTGTTGATATTTTGGTAAAGGCTCTTAATTTGTGTTATTTCAAATCATTCTACCCTTATTCTATATCAGAGAAGCCTAAGTTTAAAATAGATTTTTTAAATCTTTAACAAAACATTTTTTTTTAGCACCTAAAAACTTCATCAGAGCTATAAAAAACATTCTGTCCCTAGACAACTTAAGTGAACTGGAAGCCATTTACACCCTCCTTTCTGGTACAGGATTCCTTCTGTGGGCTCTATCATTTATTCATGCATTGTTTTTTTACCTATTTGGTAAGTGGTGAGTTTCTGAAATCATGCTGATTTCCTGGCTGTTAGTCAAACTTATCTTGACTTGGTTCTAAGAGAGTGGTGGGGGGCGGTGAGCGGTGGTCTGAGGAGGGAGGGCAGGATGCAATTCACAGCTGTATTCTAATGTTTAGAAATGTATATTTTATATATTAATATTCATAACCTTATTCAATGCCATCTGCTTTTTTGAACTCATTAACAGTCTTGTTTTTTAATAATACCCAACTAAAAATACATGGATTAAAAAAAAAAGATATTCTGGATATTTACTCAAAGTTTATTGATATATTAAAAGTGTTTACTGACATGTTACCTAAAGTCATAAAAAATAGTGGGGAAATACAGTTATGTTTACTATATTCTATATACTGCACGTTACAAAACATACCAATACGTTAAAGTCTATGTTTATGTTTAGTCAAATTTAAATAAATTTTAAGTGAAGTTACTAATAATTTTGTTAAAATCAAGGCACTTATATAAAATACACAATCTTTAAATAAATTCAATCTGGAGGTTCCTAACCAGAGTTAACGAAGGTTACGTGTGCCCTCTGAAAATTATATAATGCATATGTACTTTTTTTTTTCCTAGAGGGAGATTTACAAAAGGATTTGTTGGCAACCCAGCTTATCAAGTCAGTTAGCAAATTCAAACAAATTTTCATGTATTCTATAACTAGACTATTTGCTTATTAAAAGACTACATATAAAATCAGGCACCAGAATTTGCCTATATACAAAATCAAAGTAACATGTAACATAAAACTAAAATACAGTACAACATAGAGATGTATGTTACTATTTCCATCAAATAACACTATTTTTTTTTAAGTTTATTTTTGAGAAAGAGACAGAGAGCAAGCATGTATGTACAAAGGGGAAGACAGAAGACAGAAAATCCCAAGCAGGATCTGCCCTGTCACAGAATCTCACAAACCACAAGATCATGGCCTGACCCGAAATCAAGAGTCCAATGCTTAACCGACTGAGCCACCCAGCTGCCCCTCAAATAATACTATTTAACTTGTTATAGCTGCTTTGGGATTCACCTCTATGACACCAAACAATACGGTGATTTGGTCAGTTGAGCAAAGACCAGTAATGACAAGAAAAACCAGGGAAATCCAATGAAAAGGTTCATGTTACACAGTAATTTCTTGTGCTGTTACTAGTGCCTGACACTGTGTTTCATTCCCATTGTGTTCTTCACTGTAGTCTTGTGAGGTGGATATGACTGCCACTGAGATTTGACAAATGAGGAAACTGAGGCCTCTGGACATGGTGACATACCATCTGGATTCTGAGGAACAAGTTGAGCTGTTTATTGGCAGAATGAAGGAAAAATAGTAGGGGAATGGGTTTTAAACTCCTAGGTGGTGGTCATCTAGACCACTTTCCCATCTAATACCAAAACCCTTTTTAATAATAACTGACAAATGATGAAAAAGCCATACATGTTTTGGAAATTCCTAACCAAAGTGAACTTGATTTACAATGTAGAATCCTAAGGAAAAGAGAGATTCATGTGTCCTTATCTGGCAAATTCATAATAGATGTTACTCTTCTTGGAACTATGATGTAAATAAAACTGGTTTTTAGTATTCAAGTTTCAAGAGGTCAGGTTAATTAACTCCAATTTTTTGTTGTTGTTCTATAAGATATACATGAAGACTTCACGATACTTACTATTCGATATTCCCTAGAAAAGTCTCAATAGACTTTCTTGTTTTGCATGTTACTCCTGCAAACAGGAGTCCCTTAAGTTTAAATTATACTTTAAACATAAATGTCAGGGTGCCAGGGTGGTTAAGTTTAAATTATACTTTAAACATAAATGTCAGGGTGCCAGGGTGGCTCAGTCGGTTTAGCATCCGACTTCAGCTCAGGTCATGATCTCACAGTCTGTGGGTTTGGGCCCCGCATCGGGCTCTATGCTGACAGTTCAGAGTCTGGAGCCTGCTTCTGATTCTGTGTCTTCATCTCTCTCTGCCCCTCCCCAACTCATGCTCTGTTTCTCTCTGCCTCAATAATAAATAAAAACATTAAAAAAAATAAACATAAATGTCATAAATGGCCCCCTTTGTATTAAGGAATTGACCACATGCCATGTATAATACTACAAAAGACACGTTTTAAATCTTTAATAGTTCTGAAGACAACAAAATTATATTCAGGTATGTGAATTAATATGACTAGGTTAGAGAGAGGGGTAGAATTTGAAACAGGAAAAGAATCTTACCAAAGTCTGCAAATGCTGACTGTCCAACCACCACCATATTTTGAGGTTTTTCAAATACAGTACTGACAGAGAAATTTCCATCCTGTTAAGGGCAGAAAATTTTGGATTAGACTACTGTAATCCATTCATCTGTCAAGTGTGAAACAAAGCATTTTAACTGAAGCAGGGAAATAAATAATTTAAGGCTTTTGTTGTACTACACAAAAATTATTCCACTTTCCTGTTCTACTTTTACCATAAAACAAAGAAACTGCTGTGAGTTGATAAATTCTCTCTCTCTCTCTCTCAATCTCTCCCCCAATCCCTAGCCTCTCCCTAGCTTGTGTGCACACTTTCTCTTTCTAAAAAAATAAAATAAATAAATAAATAAATAAAGGCTCAGATGAAAATTCCACTGATCCTTACATAATTCATTAGCAACTCAAATAACTCAAGTCTGTGTATCATTATGACAAGAGAGCAAAGGATTACACCAACTGGTAGGTGCTAAGGGGAGGAGGCGAGGCTTTTCAAGAGAGAAACCCCATTAGAGATCCTTTGTTTCAGTTACTCTTTCCAAAATGGAGAAGTGCCTTTCCTTTCTATAATTTTATTCATTCATTCATTCATTCATTCATTCATTCATTCATTCATAGAGCACAAGCATGGGAGAGAGGCAGAGGGAGGGAGGGAGAGAGAGAGAATCTTAAGCAGGCTCTACACTCACTGCAGCGCCTCACATGGAGCCAGAATCCATGACCCTGGGATTTGACCTGAGCCAAAATCAAGAGCTGGGCACCCAGGTGCCCTATCTTTCTACAATTTTAGATTATAATACCAGAAAAATCAACCAAAACACTGAATTTGGAGCACTTAGTTTTATACAGAGTGTTCTTTTTATCACTGACATTTATATTCACTATTTGACATACTGACTTTGATTACTACATACTTTATATCTATATTTTGAAAAATATTTTAAAATTAAAATTTTTTTCTCCTAAGGATACTGCAGATTTGCAAGTTAATTTTTTAAGAAGTCATTTCTGCTATTTTAGAAAAGGCACTGCTGCATTGAAAACATGAAGACCAAATGCTAGAGGAACATAAGTGGGTAAGATTTGTCTTGTGACAAATCAAACATTTTCCAACCATTTTAACACTGTTGTCTGTATGCAGAAACATGTTTTCCTTATGATTACTAAAGTACACGATATACTTTTTAAATGATGTTTCTAAGGACACCTTATTCACATAGTGTCTTAAACTTGTGATTCCCCTCCAGTCTTATGGAGTACCAGAAATTACATTAGAGATATATCAAAGGTGCCAAATTTCTAACTGAAGTTTCAAGTGTTTTTGCGTTTTAGAAAGATACCACTGGATACAGAGTGGACATAATGTTTGTAGAATAAATGCAAAATCCCTTCTAAAATACATCAGTTTCATGTGACATAAAGCAGAATTCAACTCATTATACTGATTCAACTGCAATTACTCTCGTGAAGTTCTGTTACCTAGAAATGTTTCTGGATACAACCTCACGGTGCATCTCCATCAAAAAACACTGAGTATTTCCCAGGTGATGGCCTTCCATGTCTAAGATGCTATATTAAAAAGAAATAAAAAAACTGATCCCATTCACGACTGCACGAAAAACTATCAAATACCTAGGAGTACAAGGATGTAAAAGACCTATATGATGAAAACTATAGAAAACTTATGAAAGAGATTGAAGAAAACACCAAGAAATGGAAAAACATTCCCTGTTCATGGATCGGAAGAATAAACATTGTGAAAATGTCATTACTACCCAAAGCAATCTACACATTCAGTGCAATCCCCATCAAAATTGCACCACCATTCTTCTCAAAGCTAGAACAAACTATCCTCAAATTCGTATGGAACCACAAAAGACCCCGAATAGCCAAAGTTATATTGAAGAAGAAAACCAAAACAGGAGGCATCACAATCCCAGACTTTAGCCTCTACTACAAAGCTGTCATCAGCAAGACAGTATGGCATTGGCACAAAAACAGACACATAGACCAATGGAATAGAATAGAGAACCCAGAACTGGGCCCACAAATGTACGGCCAATTAATTTTTGACAAAGTAGGAAAGAGGATGCAATGGAAAAAAGACTGCCTCTTTAGCAGGTGGTGCTGGGAGAACTGGACAGCAACATGCAGAAGAATGAAACTAGACCACTTTCTTACACTATTCACAAAAATTAACTCAAAATGGCTGAAGGACCTGAATGTGAGACAGGAAACCATAAAAACCTTGAGGAGAAAGTAGGAAAAAACCTCCTTGACCTCAACCGCAGCAATTTCCTACTCGACACATCCCCAAAGGCAAGGGAAATGAAAGCAAAACTGAACTCTTGGGACTTCATCAAGATAAAAAGCTTCTGCACTGCAAAGGAAACAGTCAAGAAAACTAATAGGCAACGGACAGAATGGGAAAAGATAGTTGCACATGACATATCAGATAAAGGGCTAGTATCTAATATCTACAAGGAACTCACCAAACTTCACACCCACAAAACAAATAACCCAGTGAAGAAATGGGCAGAAGACATGAACAGACACTTCTCCAAAGAGGACATCCAGATGGCCTACAGGCACATGAAACGATGCTCAACATCACTCATCATCAGGGAAACACAAATCAAAACCACACTGAGATACCACCTCACACTGGTCAGAGTGGCTAAAATGAACAAATCAAGAG
>PJEM01013487.1:0-40574 GCA_004023845.1 Helogale parvula | reverse complement strand
TTGGATATGTAACCGGAAATGAGATTACTACACTACATGCTGGTTTCTGTTTTTAATTTTCTAAAAGACCCTTCATGATGTTTTCCTTAGTGGCTGTAACAATTCACATTCCCGCCAACAGTGCACAAAGGTTCCTGTTTCTCTGTGTCCTAGCCAACACTTGTTCTCTCTTGTCCTTTGACTACTCACCTTCTTAACAAGTATGAGTGATAGCTTGTTGTGGCTTGGATTGCGTTTCCTTGATGAGGAGTGTTTGGAGTCTAGGCCCATGGGTGCTGGACTTGTCTGAGATGGGCTGGGGGTTCCTGATCCCGGGAACTGGCTTGATGCTGGGGTGGTTTGGAAACATGGGTTAGTGGTGATTGGTCTGGCACTGGGCCTGGGTTTATAGCTGCCCAACTGGATCCCAGGTTAGCAGGGACCAGTTTGGAGGCTGTGGTCACAGAAACCACCTGGCTGCAGAGTGGGTCAGGAACCTGTGTTTATGGTGGCAGCCTGTGGATCATCAGAACCGTGCAATTCTGCAGAAGTCACCTGGGACCACTGGAGCAGATATGTGCTGTGCAGAACCAGAGGCTTGTGTTATCAGGAGCCTTCAGGGACCCGCCTAGGGCCATGGGTTGGTCTTGGTGGTGGGGCTGGCTGGAACAGGGGACGTGGTTAAGTCAGATAGTCACTTCACTCTCCTCTCCTGGGGAAGGTGTACTTTCTCTGCCCTAGGCTGTCCAGGTATGTGGGAACAATGATAGAGGTAATGTGAATCTATCTTCCCTGCCTTCCTCAATGTATCTTTTCTTGTCTTTGTGCTTCATCCAGAAGTACCTGGAATTCATGACTCTTGTGCAGGTATTTTTGTGCCTGGATAGTTGTTCAAATGAATGTTTCCAAAATGTTAGGCATTGGGTTTTAGATGTTTCTGGGCCACCTCTCCTATGATATATTGATTAATGTGTCTTGCCGCATTACATTTTTGTCACAGACTATGAGTCCAGGGTTCTCTTGTCCAGAAAGAAAACAGACGCAGAAATGAAAGCGAGAGAGGCTAATTTCTGGGAGACAAGAGACCCAAACAGGGGGTTTGTGTCTGTATTTATTGAGCTTTTAAAGTTTTCATACGTGGTGAATGCTCAGAAGAAAACAATAAGCAGTGACCATTAATTTGTGTGTTAAGAAGCAAAGGGTCCGGGGGGCGAGTGGTATTTGAAGTTGAGGTTAAACTTACTGCCGTCTGAGGACAGATGGACCAAGTTTCTCTGTGGGCGGTCCAGCTGAGTAGCCCCTCCCTCCGAAGTTCAAGCTTGCTGGAGCGTGCTGACTCAAGGCCAGCAAGGCCCCCTTTCCACCAGCTGACCTGGGCGGCTCCCCCTGTAGCTGCTTTCTGTTTTATGCTTTGTTCTACTTACTCAGGAGCTTGGACCCTTCCACCCTCAGATGCTCTCTGCCTCCAACTGTTCTCTGATGCTGTGGAGGCGGCTTTCGGCCCTAAGCCTTATTTTACTTAATGAATAACCTTGGGCGCTTTCACCCTGCGATGGCTTTCCACCCTAAGCTTTGTTAACCTGTCGGGACAAGTGTAAAGAATTCTTAAACTTATTTCCCACACATTTCCTTCCTTCATTTGTTGGAGATCAGTGTTCATGAGTGTGCGGGTCTATTTCTACAGCCTTTCTCCTGCTTCATTTATCTATTTACAGTTAATACCCAACCCACAGTCTTCATTACTGGGGCAATAGAGTAAACCTTTACAAAGTGTAAATCTTCTAAATCTGACAGATTTTATTTAAAAATTTTCTCTATTCTTTCCATTTTTCATACTCTTATTTTTTATATATATTTCATAATTAGCTTGTTAATTTCCCCAAAAATCATGCTTGAATTTGGTTGACATTGAAGTCAATCTTATCCATTGGGTTTTTAATTTCAATGATTTCATTATTGCTTTTTGTATTTTACTTTCATTTCCATTGTATAGTTTTCATTTTTTTCAGCATCTAAAATTTGTCCTCTAACATCTCAAACATTTTACCCATAGTCTTTTTTAATCTATGTCAAATATCACTATCATTTATTTTGAGGTTTATTTCCCTGTTAAAATTGAAGATTTCTGTTTGGCTTTTGTAGATGACTTTTACTCTTTCACCACTTGCTAATCATCTAGCTGGCATATATTTTATGCTAAAATTGTTTAAAGATCAATGGATAATTATAAAAGTCATATTTCTTAAATTGAATGTCATAAATTATTTTTTCTGTTTTAATGACATTCAAAGCACCTTAGATAGTTGTCAATTCTGACAAATTTCCATCTCATTGCTTGAAAAGTTAGCCAAACTCTTAAGGCTATTGTAGTTACTAGGATAGAAATGGGTCCCTGAAAACACCAATGAAAACAATTTTGTACTGTGTCCAAAATGCCTTAAATTGTAGAGCTCTCTGCTGGCCAATGGAAGGAAACAAATCCGTGTTACATGCACACCATCCTACTCAAGAGTGATGAACACACTGATTCATTAGCTCCAAATCTCAAAACTATGTACATTCTTGCTTATGTTTTACAGAAACTTTATTAATGTCATAATTTTAAGGCTATAAATACTTTGCTTTCTCATACTTTTCCAAAGGTGACAAATTGTGAACAAATGGATACTCAAGTTCTTTTAGCCACTGTAACTTTTTTATTGCCATAACCTACTGATACCACTGGAATACATGCTCACATTGAAATAAAATTTACTTTTACATTATCTTGTTGACAATGATCTATTTTAATGGAAGAGAGATATAAGCCAAAACATTGGAAATCCTCCCTTGAGTTGACCTTAGTCTTGAAAAACTTTCATGTAAGAAATTTTTGACCTTAAATAGATACAGTGTCACTAAGTATTCTTTTTAAAAATCTCCACTTTGAGATTTTTTTCTCTTGTTGTGGTAATGGAGTTAACAGATTTCACAAAAGATAACAGATTATAATTCTCATTCTTGAGCAGACGTTTTTTTTCTTTAATAGTTTATTGTCAAGTTGGTTTTCATGTAACACCCAGGGCTCATCCCCACAAGTGCCTCCTCCATGCCCATCACCCTCTTCTCCTCTCTCCCTCCTCCATCCACCCTCAGTTTGTTCTCAGTATTCAAGAGTCTCTTATGGTTTGCCTCCCTCCCTCTCCCCAACTATTTCCACCTTCCCCTCACCCATGGTCCTCTGTTAAGTTTCTCAGGTTCCACGTATGAGTGAATTTCACATATGGTATCTGTCCTTCTCAAGCAGACATTTTTAACAATGAGAAAAATATGTTTGTTTAGTTTATTAACATAAAGGTAACTAGCTTCTCTCAGTGTTCTTTTTCAAACTGTACATGCTAATATATTTCAGTAAGTAAATTATATCCTTACATGGAACTTACCATCCCTGGCCAAAATAAACAAATAAACCAAAAAACTTATAATGATATTTTCTTCTAATTCTCAATTCAGTTTCATGCAATAGGTATATGGATTAAGTATGCTTCTGATATGATTTCTTTTCTTTTTATGGTTGAAGAAGGAAATAAATGACCTTTATTTTTGGCAAGTCTTACTTTTCTGAAATTCAACATACTCTTAAAATTTGTGAAAACCATTTAAAGGATGCCTGGGTGGCTCAGTGAATTAAGTGACTGACTCTTTGATATTAGCCTATGCCATGATCCCAAGGCTGTGGGACCAAACCCCGTGTCCCACTGCATGCTAGGTATGGAGCCTGTTTAAGATTGTCTCTCGCTCTCCCTCTGCCCTTTCCCCACTCTCTCTCTCTCTAAAAAAATTAATAAATGATTTTTGAAAGTTTAATGTACAGTAGGGTTGTCAATTTTGAGAATGAGATAAGTGTGTTCGTGAAAAAGTGGCATGATGAAGGGATCATTGCCATGTAATTATTAAAAGTCCAAAGGAGCTTAATGCTGGAGGATGACAGGTGGGGATTACGGTTCTGGTGAGCATCACATAAGGTGTAGAATGATCAAATCACTATGTTACACGTCTGAATCTAATATAAAGTTGTATTGTATGTCAACATACCTCAATAATATTACTTTAAAAAGCAATGCAAAGGTGCATTACATAAAATTGTAGGCTCTGGCTACTGCTTATGAGAATTTTTAGAACCAATGTGTTCATATAATCATACCATATAGCCCCTACTAAACATTTTAGTTGTAAGTCAGTTCATTCAACTTTGGAGGAGGTAGGAGAAATTATCTGTAAGTCACACACTTGATTTTCTTTTCTTCTTTTAAGCATGTTAGTGGTTGGATCATAGCTGAACTGATAGAAGAATTCTGCTTTGGTCTAAATAATAATATGCATGTCCAATGAAATTACACATACACACACACACACACACACACACACACACACACACACCTCATTCGAATTCAAGCTATATTTGTAATGAGGTTTGCATTTGCTGGTAGGAGAAATTTGGTGCATTTCCTTATTTCCACATGGCACCATTTTTGCACTTTGCTTTTCATGGGTATGAGGATTCTAGTACCAACACTGAGCTTGTTCTCGTGGGATTTTCCAGTTGTCCTGAGATGAGATCCTCCTGTTCTTCTACTTTTCTCTTGTCTACCTGGTGAATCTTTTTGGAAACACAGTCACTATCACCTTAGTCATTATGAACTCCATTGTGTAGCCATGCATGTATTTCTTTCTCTTTATCTGGATTTTCTCAACATATTTTAATATACTTGTTGTCCCCAAGGTGTTTGTTACAAGCAGAAAACTCATATATTGTTTCTGCTTTGACCAGAAGGAGGCAACTGAGTGCTTTTTTCTTGTACTGATGACTTTGGATTACTACATGGTCATTTGTTACCCACTGAAATATCCATTTATCTGGTTCAACTGGTCTTTATTTGTGGCATTGACTCTGGGAGCCTAGGCATCATTATTTTTGCCTCAGTGATGTCTCTCTACTTCACAATCCTCCTACTTATGGTCCATATGTTCTTGACTAGATTTTCTGTGAATTACATATTCTTCTTCACAAGTTTTGTACTGATGTATTTCTGCAGAAGACCATGAGAGTCATAGGTTAGGCTAGGACAATATCGTTCCCTTTCGTTCTCATTATACTCTCCTAACGTCACTTCTTGGTGGCCATGATGAAAATGGAATTGACTAAGGGGGACCAGCAGCAACAACAACAACAACAACAACTGCAAAGACCTCCACATGCACTTCCCTCCTTATTGTGGTGACCATATATTATGGAACAGGATGGATCAGTAACATGAAGCCCAAATCTCTCTATTTAGTAGAGGAAGACAAACTGATCTTATTCTTGTTCTATTTGGTCATCATCCCTATGTTGAATCCTTTCATTTATAGCTTGAGAAATAAGGAAGTGAAGGTAGTTTTGTGAAGAGTCTTGGGGAGAAATAACAATGATATATAACTTTAATAAATAAAACAAAATAGAATACATTTTATATTGATTACTGACTTTTAGAACCACAAAAATAGAATATTTTTTCTAAAAATAATAGCATTATTTTTTAAAGGTTTGTTTTCTTTTCTGTTAACATACAATATAATATTCGGTTTTGGTATGGAATTTAGTTATTTTACACTTACATACACAACCATGTACTTATCAAAAGTACACTCCTTGATCTCCATTTTCGATTTATCCATCCCACCACCCACCTCCCCTCTGGTAACCATTAGTTTGTTCTCTATAGTTAAGAGTTTGTTTCTTGGTTTCCTTCTTTATTTTTCCCCATGGTGGCTTCTTTTGTTTCTTAAATTCCATGTATGAGTGAAATCATATCGTATGTATATTTCTCTGATTGACTAAGTTTGCTTGGCATAATACTCTCTAGTTCTATTCACTTTGTTGCAAATAACAAGATTTCATTCTTTTTAATGGTTGAGCAGTATTGCATGGTATATAATATATATCACACATCTTCTTTAGCCATTCATTAGTTGATGGACATTTGGGCTCTTTTCATAATTTGGCTGTTGCAGATAATACTGCTATAAATATCAGGGTGCTTGCATCCCTTCAAATTAGCATTTTTATATTCTTTAGGTAAATATCTAGTAGTGCAATTGTTGGATCTTAGGATAGTTCTACTTTTAACTTTTTTGAGGAAACTCCATACAGTAGTCAGAGTGGCTGAGCCAGTTTGGATTCCCACCAACAGTATAAGAGTGTTCAACTTTGTCCTCCTCTGCCCCAACACCTCTTTTTCCTTGTGATGTTAATTTTAGACATACTGACAATTGTGAGGTGATATCTCACTGTAGTTTTTATGAAAATTTCCCAGTGATAAGTAATGTTGAGCTTCTTTTCATGTGTCTGTTAGCCATCTGCATGATTTTGCAAAAATGTATATTCATGTCTTAAAATGTATATTCATGTTCTCTACCCATTTTCAGCTTGGATTATTTGTTCTTTGTGTGTGTATAAATTATTTATGTATTTTGGATACTAAGCTTTATTAGGTATTTCATTTGCAAATATCTTCTCCCAGTATGTAGGTTGTCGTGGTTTTTATGACAGTTTCATAGTTTCCTTCTCTGCTTTTTGTTTTGCTGAAATTCTATTATTTTTTGTTTTCCTTGCCAGGGAGACATAACTAGAAATTAGTTGTTATAGGCAGTGTCACAGAGGTTATTGTCTGTGCTCTCCTCTAGGATTTTATGGTTTCCTAACTCAAATGTAGGTCTTTAATTCATTTTGAATATATTTTTGTGAATGGTGTAATAAATTGATCCAGTTTCATTCTTTTGCATGTTACTTTCCAGTTTTCTAATACCATTTGGTGAAGAGACTCCTTATCCATTGGTTATTCTTTCCTGTTTTGTCAAAGATCAACATTGTGATTCCTTTCTGGGTTTCTTATTCTGTTCTATCAATCTACATGCTTTTTGTTCCAATAACATACTGTCTTGATCACAACAGGTTTATAATATAACTTGAAGTCCCAAAGTTTAATGTTTCAAGCACTGATTTTCTTTTTATAGATTGCTATAGCTATTTTGGGTCTTTCGTGGTTCCATATAAATTTTAGGATTATTTGTTTTAATACAGTGCACAATGCTATTGGCATTATGATAGGGGTTGCATTAAATATGCTTTCTGTAGTATAGACATTTAAAAAATATTTCTTCTTCCATAATGTTTTTCATCAGTGTTATATGGTTTTCAGAGTACAGTATCTTACCTGTTTGTTAGGTTTATTTCTGGAGATCTTGTTTTTGCTGCAGTTCCCCTTGGTATTGATTCTTTCATTTATTTCTTCTTTTGCTCTACATTGGTGAATAAAAGTGCAAGAGATTATTATATGTTGGCTTTGTAACCTGTGAATTTACTGAATTCTTGTATAGTTCTAGGACCCATTTTTAAGATTTTCTGTATAAAATATCATGTTTTCTGCAAATAGTGAAATATTTACTTCTTCCTTGCTGATTTGGATGCGTTTTACTTCGTTGTGTTGTAAGATTGCTGTGTTTAGACCTCCAATACTATGCTAATTAACAGTGATGAGAATAGACATTCCTGTCCTGTTCCTGATCATAGAGGAAAATTTCTCAGGTTTTCCTCATTGACAATTATATTAGTTGTTTTTTTAAAAATGTCCTTTATTATGTTAATGTATGTTCCCTCTCACCTTTCTTTGTTGAAAGCTTTTGTCGTGAATGGATGTAGTTTGTCAAATGCTTCTTCTGCATCTACTGAAATGATCATAAGGTTCTTATTCTTCCTTTCAGTTAGTAATGTGGTGCATCCCATGACTGATTTGCAAATATTGAACCACCATTGCATCTCAGGAATGATCTCACTTGATGGTGGTGATTCTCTTAACATACTGTTGGATTTGGCTGCTAGCATTTCTTTGAGATATTTAGCATGCATGCTCATCAGGGAGATTGGTCTGTGGTTTTGTTTGTTTCTTGGAGTATTTACCTCTTTTTGGTGTCAGGTAAATATTAGCTTATAGAATGAATTTATAAATTTTCCTTCCATTTCTATTGTTTGTAGCAGTTTGAGATAAAGAGGTCTTAGCTCGTCCTTAAGTGTTTGGTAGAATTCCCCTGGCAAGCCCAGTCATCTGACCCTGGATTTCAGTTTGTTTGGATATTTTGGACGAATAATTAAGTTTCTTTGCTGGTTATCGGACTGTTTAAGTTTTCTATTACTTCTTGTTTCAGTTGTGATTTCTAGATATTTATCCATTTTTCCCTCGGGTTGTCCAATTTATTGGCATACAGTTTTCATAGTATTATATTATAATCGTTTGTATTTTCCTCTCTATTTTGTGATTTTTTTTATTTGTATCCTTTCCCTTTTCTTTTTTGATAAGTCTAGTTAGTGCTTTATCAATTTTATTAATTGACTCATGATTACGGTCAAAACCTCCCCCAGAATTTTTCAAGTTATTACTTGTGAGCAGACTATACTCTAGCAGTTTCCCCAAGAAAGTTAACACCATAGCATTCCTTATTTTGGTGAATGTCTAAAAAGGGCACTGGGTGTTATATGGAATCTAATTTGACAATAAACTGTTAAAAAAATAAAATAAAATAAAAAGACAAAGAGGGGAAAAAACTGTCTTCTATATTAAAGAAGGACAATGTGCTGAGATATAGCGTCCAGATATGATTCATTTGTTTCTATGACTGAGTTTCTTGAAAATCATTATGCTGCTCAAGTGATTTGTTTTGAAAATTATTTTAAGAAGTTTGATGACATTCTGTTTTCTTTCCTTGTTTACAGTACTTGATTTTTTTTAAATCTGGAAACTTAAAATTTTGTCTTTAAAATGTAAATGTATTTTCCAGAACATAGTTTAATATTGACTCATCTATTTGCATCGGGCCTTTACAACATGTATGCTAAGACCTTCATTAACTTCTGAAAATTTTTCTCAGGTTATAATTTTATTATATCTTTTTTAAAATTATTTCCTATTTTGGAAACTACAATTAATTATACATTAACTGAATTCCCTGTTCTGACTCATTCACTTACATGTTAATTATTTTCACATATTTATCTCTTTATCACCTTAGCTATTTTTTTGCTTTTCTTAATTACACATATTGATTGAATTAAATGTATTGAAATTTATTTCAGCCAACTCTACTCTTCTGGGGGCATTTTGTAGTTTAGTTAGCATTTATTAGATTGTATTTTGCCTTTTTCTTCATATTATTTCCTATGTTTCATCATTTTTTATCCACATCTTTCTTTTTTGTTGTTTTTGTTCAAAGTTAATGTTTTTTTAAAATTTTTGTTCGTGTTTACAGAAGTTTCTTTAATACAAGCCAATTTAGTTTTAGAGGCTTTTTTGTTTTTATTCATTAGTTTTACTTTTTACAGTGTTCCATTTCAAATTTGCCAGAAAGAATTTAACCAGTTTTAATTTTTTTCCTTTTAAATAGACTTTAGATTTTATGGCCATTTACATTCAGAGCAATGTTAAGCAGAAAATACAGTGTTCCCATATACTGCTTACCCTATACATGCAGTTTTCTCCACTGTCAACATGTCCCACTAGATCGGCACATGTTTTTACAATTTATGCACCTACACTGACATGCCTTATCACCCAAAGTTCATAGTTTACATTAGGGTTTACTTATGATGTACATTCTATGGTTTGGAGAAATGTGTAATATGTATTTAGTATTGAGTAAAACACAATTAAGATTCCTCCATATCCTTTTTATTTGATATCTCATTTCTTTTAACATTGAATAATTCTCTGTTGTCTGGTGTACTACAGTTTACTTATCAGTTTACTTACTGAAGGATATCTTGGTTGCTACCAAATTTTCGTAATAATGAATAAAAATGCTATCAACATCTCTGTGCAGGTTTCTAAGTGTTCATAAGTTTTCAGCTCATTTCAGTAAATATTGAGGAGGACAATAGCTGGATTAGATGGTAAGAGTGTGTTTAGCTTTGTACAAAAAAGCCAAATGTCTTCCAAAGTGGCTGTACCATTTTGCATTCCCATCAACAAAGAGTAAGTGTTCCTACTGCTCCACAACCTTACCATCATTTGGTATTGTCAGTGTTTTATTTTATTTTTTAAGTTTATTTGTTTATTTTGAGAGAGCGAGAGAGAGAACCCCAGTGCAGAGCCTGATGCAGGGCTCAAACTCACAAACCTCAAGATTATGACGTGATCTGAAGTCAGACACTTAACCAATTGAGCCACCCAGGCGCCCTTGTCAGTGTTTTAGATTTTGGCAATTCCAATATGTGGGTAGTGGTATATTGCTCTTGTTTTAATTTGCATCCCCCCAATGATATGTGATGTTGAACAACTCTTCGTATGCTTATTTGACAGCTATGTGTATTTTTTGGTGAGAAATCTATTCATGTTTTTGCCCATTTTTAGCAGTGTATATTTCAGTCAACAGTTCTTTATCAGATATGTCTTTTGTAAATATTTTCTACTTGTATCATATAAATGCAAGTTGTTCCAAAAGCAAGTACAATTTTATTGCTAGCATTACATATCAAATAAACATTTATCTATACTCTTAGGAAAACTTTCAGTTTGACAACTGTCTGCCTTAGGGAATGTCTAACTATCTTATTTCTTAAAGTATAAATAAATGGATTTAACAAAGGTGTCACTATTGTACTCAGAATGGTGCCTAATTTGTTGAAAGATAAGACATTGTTCTTAGAAGGTCTGGCATAGAGAAAAATGGAAACACCATAAAATATAGTGACAACAATCATGTGAGAAGCACAAGTGGAGAAAGCCTTCCACTGTCCCTGGGAAGAGGGCATCCTGACAATGGTAAACACAATAAAGATATAAGGAGTCAGGGTAAAGAAAAGAGAGGTTAGAAGGAGAATTGCAGAACAAATAAAATGAATTATCTCTACCATATAGAGATCACCACACACCAGTTTCAACATGGGAGCAGTGTCACAGAAAAAGTGGTCTATAACATTGGGACCACAGAATGGTAATTGTATGGTTACAATGGAAGGCAGTAGATTATACACTAACCCTCCCACCCAAGAGGCCATGATCATCTTCAGGCAGACCTGGGTTCTCATGATGGTGGGGTATCTGAGAGGAATACAGATGGCAACATAGCGGTCAAATGACATAATTGCCAGGATAAAAAACTCAATTGTCCCAAAGAGAAAATAAAAGAAAGATTGAGTGATACAGCCTCCAAAGGATATGGTGTTTATTTGTGAAATTGTAATGGCCAACATCTTAGGTGTCACAGAAGAAGTGAGCATGATTTCCAGAAGGGAGAGGTTTGCAAGGAACAAATACATGGGTGACTGAAGTTGGTTATAGCTCCACACAAGTAGGATGATTGTAGCATTACTTAACACTGTCAGCACGTACACAATCAAGAATGTGAAGAAGAGCAAGATCTTCACGTCCGAGGTAGTGTGAAAACCAAGAAGAATGAATTCTGTCACGATTGTGGTTTCATTGTTAAAGGCCATCTCCCCAAAAAAAGCATTATCTGTGGAAAAGGAAAAATCAAATTGCCTCCTGGCCATTATCTTTCCAAGTTTAGCACTATTTTTAGCACCAATAATTGGTATTAACACAAGTTTACCACACGTTAAAAAACTAATTATACCCCTTTTATATACATCTCACACATGGTTTAAACCACCTTTCTCATACATGGCAAATTATACATTTTGCTTCCATCATTGTCACTGAGGTCCAGTGTTAGGCTTTATCTACAGTTTCTGTGAATTATTTCTTCTCCTATCAAGGTTTCAAGTTCTAGCCAAATATCTCCACCAAACTCATCTCCTATTTTAATCTCTGGAGGTCTAATCCTGTTCAATTTCTCTCAGTCACCTGATTTAGTATATTTAAATGAACAATGTGTTTTGACTAGCTTGCCTCATTTATTTTTTTGCATTTATTTATCTTCTTTTCCTTGTGTATATTTCATCATAACTTCAATTTCTTTTGATAGACATATTTAATCATTTTTTTATTTTAGGTTAAGTCTTAACTTTTACATTTTAGCAATAATCTTTTATTAATAAATCTTCTCCAGAAATGCTTACCAACCTTAATATAGTCTATTCATCTTTACTGAACAATCTTTAGAAAACAATCCAATAATCTTTCAAAAATCTTAATGTCTTACAAATTATCTTCAAAAACCAGTTTCTCCACAAATCATTTGCTAAAATATGACTGCCAAAGTTATTCTTTAGTAGACACAAGTAAGTAATTCTCAGATAGAAATGATTCTATTGTGTCCTATTTTTTGTAGATGATTCTGCTTACCTGCATGCCCACAGGCAAACCCTGGTGATAGCAGATTGATGCAGGAACAGGGTGATCTGGCCCAATTAAAGATCAGATTGACTGAGTCTCTAAACCTGAGGAATGAATCTAACCTCACTTATTCTAGCCAAAAGTAACCACATCTGTCTCCTGTTATTGGGGTCCTCACAGAATCCTGGTCTTGCTGACCGTGCAACCTTCTTTCTGACTATTCAGGACATAATATATAGACAATTATGTTTATTATTATTTTGATTAAATTATGCACTTTGCCATTGTATGCTAAGCTTATCTGTAACTATGAGAAAAATTTCCTACCATTTATTAACACTCCAGGGTGGCGGGGGGGGGGGGCGTCTGGGTGGCTCAGTCGGTTAGGCATCTGACTTCAGTTCAGGTCATGATCTCATGGTTCGTGGGTTTGAGCCCCACATCAGGCTCTGTGCTGACAGCTAGGTCAGAGCCTGGGGCCTACCTCAGATTCTGTGTCCCTCCTCTCTCTGACCCTCTCCTGCTTGCGCTGTCTCTCAAAAATAAATTAAAAATATTTTTTACAAAAACACTCCAGGGGGATATCAGAAAATCGTTCTCAGGATATGGTTCTGACATGCTTTTCTGGAAAGGGGGTGGACATCTACAACCAAGTTCAATCTTTAATTCTGTGTCTGAGGCAAGTCATCATACATTATTTTCCAAAGACTGTCGGGTCTTCCAGAAACCACTCTTTAATACATGCTTTGTCTGGTGTTTTAATTTCCTTATCTTTATCAAACAAGACCACAGAACCCTTAAAACCTCAGACTAATTATTTCTGTATGTTTGGATACTTTTCTGACAATCCTACTCAAAATTATTCACTAACTTTTTGTGAATTCCAAAAGTTTTTATATATCTGTACTATTGCAATGAATACATGACTTTAATTTTTTACTATAATGTCTTTAATTTCTATATTCCAGTATATGCCACTTTCCTACATCTATGTAATAAGAAACAATTGATATTATTAGCAATCACACAGTTTATGTGATGGTTAAAATCAATGTTCGTGTTGATTTCTGTGAATGATTTCTTGGAAACTGACATTTCTAATTAAAAAAATTCTCAAAAAAATTTTTTGAATACTAGGAAGTATTACTAATGAAATGTAATAAATTGCAAAATCATTCAAAGTGACAAAGCTTTACTTATAGTGGAGAATATTTAGATCAAATTTGAAAATTAAATTAATAGTATCACTGAATACAATGTTATTTTGAAACAATATGTTAACTCCAAATCAAGATTCCTTCAGATAATATCTTGTGTGGTATAAAGCCTGGGGTTAATTCTGTCTGGTTTGATGGATTCTTGAGTTTCTCCAGTGTCATTAGATTAGATAAATTGAGGCTGTAGATTTAATCATATTATTTCAAATGCTGCTCATAGATTGCTACTACAAACTACTTCATTTTCTCTTATTTTCTTAATAGTAGAGAGAAGCTATTATTTTTTTAAATATTTTTTAAACTGAAAATAAATAAAATATGTTTTAGTAAATAGATGACCAAAACTAGATGTCTCTATATAGGTAAGTGCTATCTAAACATGTATCTAAATCTGTATCTTCTATTAAATAGGATTCCTTGCATAAAATACACAGTAGATATTTCAGAGATTATGAATCATTAAGAAAATGCACAAAAGATGCCTTTTAATAATTCTAGCAATTTTAATACTCTAAAAATTCAATAGCATTGATTTTTAAAAATCTCACTCATAAGGCTATGGTGTTGATTTATGGAATCAACCTAAAACCTTACATGATTCATTCAAGAAATCCTGTGCTTTTTTCCTCAAGTTTAAAGTGTGATGTATTATTTCTAAATAATCATATAATTTCTTCTCTAAATGGGGAATAGAATTATCTAACTGAAGCAGAATGAAAAACTTAATAAAAGTAATATTCCAAATGTCATCAAGCCATGTAATAAATTAATGATTTAGTTAGCTAAGCTTTATTTGTTCAGGTCTGCTTTTTAACTTTTAATATACAATTTTATGTTTTGTTCATTTTTCTTCTTGTTGCTGTCATTTTGGACAGTAGACCCACATTTAAACCTATGTATATAGTTTACACTTACCCGTTATTTTCAGAAGATCCACACATCTGAGTTAAGAACATACATGGAAAACAGAAGGTTGAATTTGCCTGTGTTTTCCAGTATTAATATATAGAATTGTAGGGTGAAAAGTCTTCTGGAAATTTTGTACCCATTTTTTGAAGTTACATATTCTTTGATATTTCTTGATTAATAACATTTGGGTTATCATGAAACTTTGAAGAAAAATAATTCAGTGAAAGTATTACTTCTCTCATAACAAAATTAAAGATTAACTCCTCTCATGAGGATCAAAACTCTCACAGAACTTCCCTTTGTCTGCTTCCCATCTACCAAAACATTATTTTGCTTTCCATATACAGAAATAAAAATTAGGATTATTTTGCCATGATCAATATCCTACAGGAAAATCAAAGTAAATATGAAAAACAAAGCGTATTGGTACAGACTTGGGACATGTATGTGTCCTTGGTGAGAAAACTACAAAGCATAACTAAATCCTTATAGCATGAAAGGAGCTAAGTAGAAATTGCAAATAAATTCTTCCCTCAGTTGAAAAACACAATGATACACATATCTAAATTGAGTTTAATTTTTCATTAATAGACATTTACTTTTCAGAAACAGACAATAATGCTTATTAAATATAATCAACTTTATAAATATATTCTGTAAAGATGCGTGATGTAGATTGTGTGTGCGTGTGCGTGTGTGTGTGTGTGTGCACATAGTTGCTTTCTCAGTACAGAACTAACATCCATTTAGAGTACACCATCATTCCCGTGGTGATTCTCTTCAAATTCTTAAATATTAAGTGTGTTTTCCAAATATGTTGATAAGTTGATAATTCTTATTAGATATACGGACATTTCTGGGGAGGCTAATAGAATAATCTTACCATCTTGGTGATCTAAGGTGAAGAGAAGGTGGAAATAAGGGGATGCATTTTTTGAGAATATATTATCATTGGATAAATAAGAAGTCTGAATTTATTTCAGGAGCTCTTGGGGAGAACTCCTGTGAAATTGAGAGAATCCTCAGGGAATAAACTAAGGCTATTAACACCAAGAATTCTGGCTATACCTATGTTACCTTAATAGGTTCAAAGTAATTAGCTAGAAAAAAAGTTTAATTAAACTTTGGGAACTTTTTGTTTTTCCACAATATAACTAACAATTTTGTTTCTTTATGGATTTATTTCTTGACATATTGCTTTCACATTTCTATAGAATTTGAAAGCAGAATATAATTTTAACTAATAGATTTTCACTCAGAATGTTTCACCAAAGAATTTCCATAAATTCTTCTTGATAAATAGTTCTACTATCAGCTGTTCATTCTTCTTAGAAAACACTTAGGAAATAAAAGTACCACTTTTGGCATTTAAAAATTATTAAATACAAATACTTCCAAAATATACACATATTTCATTACAATATCTATATTAAAAACTTCAGATTTGCAGTTGGCCATCTCTTACCTCCCCCTGGTTTATGTAATTTGGTAAATGGAAATTAGTCTGGTATTCATTAAAATGAATGAATGAGTGTTAATGATACGCCTACTATATACAAATACTAAGTGAGACTTTTCAGCCAATTCCACCTCCATCATAACCCTGTATTCTGTAGTTTCCTGGAAGGAGAAGGTTCCTGAACCATAATCCACTGTTGAGAAAATTCCTGGCCTGATGTAAGCAGTGGTCTTTGTCTCCAAATTACAATTAGGTGGCAGTCTCCTTGCTTTGAACAAGACAAAATCAGGAGTACAGAGAGGGGCAGAAAAATCCCCCAATATATCCAAGACAAACAATTTAAAAGTGAAATACTTTGAATAATTCCCCTAAGTGACAAAAATGCATCAGGGGTTTCATCTGGTAGGTACAAAATTGTGTGCTTTGAGAAGAAATAATCTCCCCAACAGTGAAAAAGTCCAGTGAATGCATCTTGATTATCAAAAAAATGCTTCATTACTTCAAAGAAATACAGAAATGAAGTATGTGAAGAAAGCATAAGAAGGAATGGCTACTGTTTTTAATTGTTGAATTTTTAAATACATTAATTGTGATTTTAAAATGACTACATTTGCTCTTGCTGTTTACTTTAATACTTCGAAGTTTGTGTCCATCTTGTAAATTTGTACCTAGGTGTGTCATTAAAATTGGAAATTTATTTTGGTAAGCAACAAAACAAAGTTGGAATGTCAATCATGAACTGTTCTTGTAAACTACGAATTATAACACTAGTAATTACATAGCTTCCATGAGTTCATTGGAGGACATGTTTTCTATTTCTTACTGATTTGATGGCTGAATATCAACATTAATTGTGACCTTATACATAATAAAAACGTGGAATCCTGGGTCTGTATAACTTCATGGTACAGAGGTCTTTTATAAAACTCCCTACCACATGACTATACATTTTTTTTCAGTATTACTGAGGTATATTGATATATAAAACTTTATATATTTAAGGTATACAAGGTGCCAATGCGGTGGCATTCACAGAAATGGCCCTTCAGGGACAAAAGAGCCAGCTGGTACCATTTCCTTCTCCCAACCCTTGGCACAGGTGCAGCAACACCTGTGGAAGGCTTCTTGCTTCGGCACTGGCTGTTGATGCTGATTGCTCTAACTGCCACGACCCTGTGCTCTGGTGTGACTGCCCTCTTGGTCAAACCTATCTGAGTTCCAGCTCAGAGAGACCCTCCATCAGCAGACCCGTGCACTCATTTGCCACAGTGATACCTTGAGTTTTGGATTAAAAATTCAACAATCTTTGCTAGGATAGAACCCAAAGTGCACTGTGCTCCTCCAGGCAGGCAATCAACCCAGAGGCAGATGGCAAGGATAGGGTTTTCTGAAAAATGCTTGGGATTGTCCACCATTCTGGGAGTGCTTCTCTGAAAGCGGCAAGCATGGAGACCCCTTACCGGGAACAAGGGAGCTGGCTGGAACCAATTTCCTCCCCTGCCCATCACCATAACCCAGCTTTAGTAAACAGCACAGTGCCTACAGTGGTGTTTACACTGCTTAAACCAAGTCTTGACCTCCTGTGCTCTTCTACTACTCCTTTTCTTGAACAATTATGCCTAAGTCACAACATAGTAGGTCCTTTCTCCAAAAGACAAGCAGAAACCCCTTCACATACTATGTCTCCTAACCAGAGTTCTGAAAAATTTAGTTCTAATGGAAGTAGCATCAGGTCTGATTTAATAGCCAGTCCAGAGCACACCTAGTTAAAAGTTATCACATTCTGGCCAAGGTCCAAACACTGGCCACTGCAGGTAAGGCGACCATCTGTAGAAGACTGGCCTGAAGAATACAGCAGCCAAAATATGGCAGCAGAGTGCACACAGCATACACCTGACACACCTCCTGAAGAGTCAGGTCCTGGGCACTATATGATCTTGTTAGGTAGCCACTACTTTCAGGACCAGGAAACACAGGGTTTTCTAACACAGAGAAGAAGGCAGAGACTTAGGCCAACTGCCAAGACAAAGGAAACAATCTCCCTTCTCCCCCCCCCCCCAATAAAGGAATGGTCATGCTAGTGAGCTGATAGAAGCAGATATAAATAGTATGCCTGATGAATAATATAAAGTAATAACCACAAGGGTACATGCTGGGCTTGACAAAAACATGGAGGGCATCAGGGAGACCTCTACCACAGAGATAAAATAATTTAAAAATAGTCAGAAATGAAAAATGCAATAAATGACATCCAAAACAGACTAAATGCAATCATCACAAGCTTAGAAAAATCAGAGGAACAAATAAGCAATATAGAAGAAAGAATTACAGAAAATAAAGAAGGTGTATAAAAGAGAGAAAGATACACCACATTAAGAAAAGTACAGATAAGAACCACATGGTCACTTTAATAGATACAGAAAAAGCACTTAACAAAGTACAACTTCTATTCATGCAAAAATAACCTTCAACAAAGTAAGAATAGAGGGAAGGTATCTCAACATAATAAAGACCATAAATTAAAACAAACAAACAAAACCCCCAGTGAATATCATCTTCAATGTGCAGAAACTGAGAGTTCTTCTCCTATGGTCAACACCAAGACAGGAATGTCTACTTTCACAACTATTATTTAACAGAGTACTGGAAGTACTAATCTCAGAAATCAGGCAACAAAAAGGTACCAACATAATCAAGGATGAAGTAAAATTTTCACTATTTGAAGATGACATCATATTCTATATAGAAAACCCGAGGATGGCGGAGAGGAAGGGAGCTCTGTAAACTTCATCTGCCCCATCTATCCAACTGAGAAGGACATTACTCACATCTGCAAGAGTGGAAGGAGAAAATACAGACTCCAGAAAGAAGACAACCTCAAAGATGCCTGAGTGAGTGAGTGCAAACTGAGGAGATTGGAAAATGGAACAGCCCGAGAAGGGTAGGGGAGGTGGGAACCCCAGTCCAACACAGGGAAAGCACACGGAGCCCCTGAGAAACAAAGGGAAGACAAAGAGAAACTGAACATACTCATAGTACAGTCTCAAGAGAAGAGATAAAGAACATTTAACCCCACACAGAGAGAAAAACTCTCACTCCATATATAATCACTGGACAGCCCAAATCCCGAACCCGGGTGGAACAAGGGAAAAAACAGCCCCCATTCCTGCGCAATCCCAGCAGGGAGGTGGAGGCAGTAGCGGCCCAGGGGGCACGCACTTCGGCCTCTACTGCGGGAGCAGGAACACATACCTCATTTCCACAGCACATCCTACCTCCAGCATTGGCCACTCAAATCCCGAATCCTGGGTGCCAACAGGGAAAAAATAGCCCGCACCCCTATGTGATCCCACCTGGGAGTTGGCAGCAGTGGAGGTAGGGGCATGCACTTTGACTGTGGCGAGAGAGCTTGCACCTCATTTCTGGCAGCACCCCAAGCCTCAGGCAGTGGCATCGTGATTCCCAGCCTATGCCAAAGAAACTTCTCCCTCCCCCTGTGAGATCCTGGCTAAGAAGCCAGCCGCCAAAGCAAGTACATCTCATCTGTGATAGCATAAAAGTGCATGGACTAGGATTTTGAAACGAGGTGGGCCTGGAAAATACAGCTTGGCACAGCTGCAACACAAGGAGATTAAACTCATTAGAGTGGCCTGCCCCGCTTAGTTCCAGAGGAGCTTGTGGCACCACCATTCATCCTCTGTAACCTACAAGGGGCCTCCGAGAGCAGCCCCTGAGACTTAGTACACCAAACCATGCCTATCAGCAAAAAGGGGCTGCTACAGGTTTTTTTGTACTTATTTATTATTATTACTGCCTTTTGTACATTTTAAATTTTTTTTAAATTTTTACTCCTTATTTTCCTTTTTCCTTTCTCCCTCTTTTTTATTATTACATTTTCCTCTTACCATCCAGATATATTCTCCCTTATGTCATCCTTATCTCTCCACTCGACTGGTTATACACTTTTAGACTTTCCATTGTCCTTTGTTGTCTCTGCCCCCCCTTTATTTTTCTCCTCTTCTTTTCTTCTCTTTCCTCTCCCTTTTCTTTTCTTCCTTTCCCCCTTTTAATTTGTTTGTTTGTTTGATTTGTCTGTGCATTTGTGTGCTTCTGTTTCCTCTGTGTTTGTCAGTCTGTTTTCCTTTTCAGGGCTACTCCAAGAAACAAGCCAAAGTGTGCATGATGGCGAGTTCCAAATATCGCTGAGTAGGGAAATAAATTAATCAAAGGCACAACAAGAGAAACTGAGAGACATCATTAACAGAATATTTCCTGAAATGACAGGCCCTGGACAGTCAATAAGCCTCCTTTAACAGAGCAACACTAACAGATGCACAGTGCACTATGAGCTTTTTAAAACTGACAGGAGACAGAAAACTAGCCAAAATGAAAAATGAAAGAACTCTCCCCTGAAGAATCTCCAGGAAGAAGTCACAGCCACAGAACTGCTCAAAACATATCTAAACAACATAACTGAATCAGAATTTAAGAAACTTGTCATGAAATTAATCGCTGTGGTTGAAAAAAGCATCAGAGAAGCAACTGAGACAATAAATAGGGACATTGAAAATAGGTGTGACAAGTTAAAATAATGCTATAAATGAAGTGAATAATAAAATAGAGGTGGCCACCTCAAGGATTTAAGAGACAGAGAGAAGAATAGGTGAATTAGAAGACATATTTATAGCAATAAAGGAAGCCAAAAAAAAAAAAAAAAAGGAATTGATCGAGGAGAAGAAAGAATTCGAGACCTGACTGATACAATCAAACGGAACAACATTCTTATCATAAACATTCCTGAAGAGGAAGAAAGAGAGAGAGGTCCTTAAGGGATACTAGACCAAATTATACTGAGAATATCCCAAATTTGGGGAGAGAAATAAACATTCAAATTCAAGAGGCACAAAGAACCCCCTTAAGACGTAATTTGAATCAAAATTTGGCATGACATACCATAGTGAAACTGGCAAAATATAAAGATAAAGAGAGAATTCTGTAAGCAGCTAGGCATAAAAGGGCTTTAACATACAAAGGGAAACCTAACAGAGTGGTTACAGACCTATCGAATGAAACTTGGCAGGCCAGGAAGGGATGGCAGGAAATCTTCAATGTGATGAATAGAAAAAACATGCAGTCAAGAATCCTTTATCCAGCAAGCCTGTCATTCAAAATAGAAGGAGAGATAAAGGTGTTCCCAAATAAACAAAAATTAAGAGAATTCATCACCACCAAACCATCCCTACAAGAAATCCTCAGAGGGACTCTATGAGGGAAAACTTGCAAAGAATACAGGGTGCCAGAGACAACACTATAAACATGAATTATATGGAAAATACAAAAAATCTAAACCCACATTTTGAATAATGACTCTGAATGTAAATGGACTGAATGCTCCAACCAAACGACACAGGGTAGCAGAATGGATAAAAAACCAAAACTCATCTATTTTCTGTCTACTAGAGACTCAGTTTAGACCTGAAACTACCGTCAGGATGACAGTAAAGGGATGGAGAAATATCTATCATGCGACTGGAAGCCAAAAGAAAGCAGGAGTATCCATACTTCTATCAGACAAACTGGACTTAAAAGTAAAAGCAATAACAAAAGATGAAGAAGGACATTATATAATAATTATAGGGTCTCTCCATCAGGAAGAGCTAACAATTATAAACATCTATGCACCCAATTCGGGAGCACTCAAATACATAAAACAATCACAGACAGAAACAATCTTATTAATAAGAATGGGCTAATTGCAGGGGACTTTAATACTCCACTGATATCAATGGATAAATCAACCAGACAGAAAATCACTAAAGAAACTATGGACCTGAATGACACATTGGAAAGGTGGAATTGATAGATATATTTAGAACTCTGCATCCTGAAATAAGGAAATTCACTTTCCTGTCGACTGCACATGACACATTTGCCAAGACAGACCACGTACTGGGGCATAAAGCAGCCCTCCATAAGTATAAACAAATTGAGATCATACCATGCACACTTTCAGATCACAATGCTATGAAACTTGAAATTGACCACAGGAAAAAATCTGGAAAACCTCCAAAAATGTGGAGGTTAAACATCACTCTACGAAAGAATGATTGGGCTAATCAGGCATTAGAGAAGACATTAAAAAATATATGTAACCAAATGAAAACGAAAATACAACAATCCAAACTCTCTGGGACGAAAAAAGGCAGTCCTAAAGGGAAAATTCATTGCAATCCAAACCTATTTCAACAAACTAGAAAAAGCGCAGATTCAAAATCTAACAGAGCACCTACTGGAACGAGAAGGGGAGCAGAAAGACCACCCCAAACCCAGCAGAAGAAAAGAAATAATAAAGATTATGGCAGAAATAAACAATATAGGATCCAAAAATAAACAGTCGAGAAGATCAATGAAACCAAGAGTTGGTTCTTTGAAAAAATAAACAAAATTGATAAACCTCTACCCAGGCTCCTTAGAAAGAAGAGAGCATCCAGATAGACAATATCAAGAATGAAAGTGGCTTTATTACAACCAGCCATTCAGAAATATGAGCAATCATTATAGATTACTATGATAAATTATCTGCCATCAAACTGGACAACCTAGAGGAAATGAATAAATTCCTAAATGCACATGCACTACCAAAATTCAAATGGGAAGAGATAGAGAGCATGAATAGCCTGATAATCAGTGAAGAAATCTAATCCGTTATCAAAAACCTCACAATGAATAAGAACGCAGGGCTGGATGGCTTCCCAGAGGAATTCTACCAGACATTTAAAGCAGAAATAATACCCATACTGCTCAAACTATTCCAAGAAATAGAAATAGATGGAAAACTTCCAAACTCATTCTACAAAGCCAGCATTCCCTTGATACCCAAACCAGACAGAGACCCAGCCAAAAAAGAGAACTACAGACCAATATCCTTAATGAATACAGATGCAAAAATATTCAACAGGATACTGGCAAATCGAATTCAACAGCATATAAAAAATTATCCATCATGATCAAGTGGGATTCATTCCTGGGTTACAAGGCCAGTTCTATACTTGCAAATCCATCAATGTGATACATCACATTAGCAAAATAAAAGAGAAAAACCATATGATCGTGTAAAAGTGGCAGAAAAAGCATTTGACATAATACAGCACTCTTTCTTAATAAAAACCCTTGAGAAAGTCGGAATAGAAGGAACTTACCTAAATATTATAAAATCAGTTTATGAAAAGCCAATAGCTAATAAAATCCTCAATGGGGAAAAACGGAGAGCTTTCCCCTTTAGATCAGGAACACGACAGGGATGTCCACTCTCACCACTGTTGTTTAACATAGTGCTGGAAGTCCTAAAATCAGCATCATACAACAAAAGTTAATAAAAAAACATCAAAATTGGCAAAGAAGAAGTCAAGCTTTCACTTTTTGCAGATGACACGATACTCTACATGGAAAACCCGGCAGAGTCCACCAGAAGCCTTCTAGATCTGATCAATAAATTCAGTAAAGTTGCAGGGTACAAAATCAATGTACAGATCGGTTGCATTCCTATACACAAATATTGAAAGAGTGGAAAGAGAAATCAAGAAACTGATTCCGTTCAAATTGCATGAAAAACCATAAAACACCTAGGAGTAAAATGGCCAAGTATGTAAAAGACCTATATGATGAAAACTATA
The DNA here is from genome assembly GCA_004023845.1 of Helogale parvula. NCBI lineage: Eukaryota > Metazoa > Chordata > Mammalia > Carnivora > Herpestidae > Helogale > Helogale parvula. The sequence continues at coordinate 17,029 of PJEM01013487.1, read as the reverse complement.
GAAAACTTTTGAAAGAAATTGAAGAAGACACAAAGAAATGGAAAACATTCCATACTCATGGATCAGAAGAATAAACATTGTGAAAATGTCATTATTACCAAAAGCAATCTACACATTCAATGTAATCCCCATCAAAATTGCACCAGCACTCTTCACAAAGCTAGAACAAGCTATCCTCAAATTCGTATGGAACCACAAAAGTCCCCAAATAGCCAAAGTAATACTGATGAAGAAAACCAAACCGGGAGGCATCACAATCCCAGACTTTAGCCTCTACTACAAAGCTGGCATCATCAAGACAGTATGGTATTGGCACAAAAACAGACACATAGACCAGTGGAATAGAATAGAGAATCCATAGCTGGGCCCACAAATGCACGGTCAATTAATTTTTGACAAAGCAGGAAAGAGTATCCAATGGAAAAAAGACTGCCTTTTTAGTGGGTGGTGCTCGGAAAACTGGACAGCAACATGCAGAAGAATGAATCTAGACCACTTTCATACACCATACACAAAAATAAAATCAAAATGGCTGAAGGACCTGAATGTGAGACAGGAAACCATCAAAACCTTCGAGGAGAAAGTAGGAAACAACCTCCTTGACTTCAACTGTTTCCTACTCGACACACTCCCAAAGGCAAGGGAAATGAAAGCAAAAATGAACTGTTGGGACCCCATCAAGATAAAAGCTTCTGCACTGCAAAGGAAACAATCAAGAAAACTAATAGGCAACCAACAGAGTGGGAAAAGATAGTTGCAAATGACATATCCGATAAAGGGCTAGTATCCAAAATCTACAAGGAACTCACCCAACTCCACACCCAAAAAACAAATAACCCAGTAAAGAAATGGGCAGAAGACATAAACAGACACTTCTCCAAAGAGGACATCCAGATGGCCTACAGGCACAGGAAATGATGCTCAGCCTCACTCATCATCAGGGAAATACAAATCAAAACCACACTGAGATACCACCTCATGCAGGTCAGAGTGGCTACAATGAACAAATCAAGAGACTCTCGATGTTGGCGAGGGGGTGGAGAGATGCGCACCCTCCTACACTGTTGGTGTGAATGTAAACTGGTGCAGCCGCTTTGGAAAACAGTGTGGAGGTTCCTCAAAAAACTATCAATAGAACTCCCCATGACACAGCAATAGCACTGCTAAGGATTTACCCAAGGGATACAGAAGTGCTGATGCATAGGGGCACATGTACCCCAGTGTTCATAGCGGCACTGTCAACAATAACCAAATCATGGAAAGAAACTAAATGTCCATCACCTGATGAATGGATCAAGAAGATGTGGTATATATATACATTGTACTATTACATGGCAATGAGAAAGGATGAAATATGGCCATATGTAGCAAAGTGGATGAACCTCAGGGGTGTCATGCTAAGCGAAATAAGGTGGAGAAGGACAGATACCATACGTTTGCACTCATAGGTCTAACAGGAGAACAGAAGAAACCTAATGGAAGACCATGGGGAGGGGAAAAGGGAAAGAGAGCTGGGAGAGAGAGGGATACAACACCTGAGAGACTGGTAAATACTGAAAATAAACAGAGCATTGAAGGGGGAGGGGGAGGAAAGAGGTGATGGTCATGGAGGAGGGCACTTTTGGGGAAGAGCACTGGGTGTTGTATGGAAACCAATTTGACAATGAACTATTAAAAAATTAAAAAATATGTAAAAACAAACAAACAAACAAAAAAAGCTAGAAACAAACCTAACCAAATAGATAAAGATTTGTATCCTGAAAGTAGAAAACACAAAGTAAGGGAAAATCATTTCATGCTCATGGATTTGAAGACACAATATTCTTAAAATGTCTATACTACTCAAAGCAGCTTACACATTCAATGCAATCCCTATCAATTTACCAGCAGCATTTTTCACAGAGCTAGGACAAACAACCCTAACATTTGTATGGAACCACAAAAGACCCTGAATAGCCAAAGCAATATTGAAAAATAAAAGCAAACCTGGAGGCATCACAATTCCAGACTTCAATCTCTACTACAAAGCTGTCGTCATCATGACAGTATTAAACTGTATAATTTTTTAAAGATATAAAATATGAGTGTCTCTGTGACTCAGTCACTTGAGCGTCAAACTGTTGATTTCAGTTAAGACCTCCAACCGAAGGTTTTAGAATCAAGCCCCAAAGCTAGTTAACATACTACATATCAAGAGTATAATTAAATGATTCTTCAATTACATACAACACCCAGTGCTCATCAAAACACGTTCCCTACTTAGTATCCCTCACCCTCTTCTCTCCAACAAACCACACTTTGTTCTCTCTTATTAAGTTTCTTGTGGTTTGTTTCCCTCTTTTCTTTTACCCGCCACCCCAAATATTAATCTGTTTTTTTCTTAAATTCCACATGAGTGAAATCATATGGTATTTGTCTTTCTCTGGTTTATTTCATTTAGCATAATACATTCTACTTTCATTCCACATCATTGCAAATGGCAAGATTTCATTCTTTTTGATGGCTGAGTAATATTCCATTGCATATATAAGCCACATCTTCTTTATGCATTCATTAGTTATGGGCATTTGCGCTCTCACCATACGTTGGCTACTGTTGGTAATGCTACTATAAATATTGGGGTGCATGTACACCTTTGATTCTGTATTTAATGCATTTTTTAGGAATCTTCAAAATGTTCTCCAGAGTGGATTCACCAGTTTCCAACCGATTACCAGAGTTAGAGTTTTTCCCTTACTTCACATCCTCTCCACGCCTGATATTTCTTATGTTGTTAATTTTAGCCATTCTCAGAGGTGTGAGGTGATATCTCATCATTGCATTGATTTGTATAACCCTAATGTCTGTTAGCTATCTCTATGTTTTCTTTGAAAAATGTGTCTATTCATCTCTTCTGCCAATTTCTTAACTGGGTTGTTTGTTGTATGGTGTAGAGTTTGAGAAGTTCTTTATAGAATTTGGATAGTAATCCTTTATCAGATATGTCTGATATCTTCTCTCATTAAGTAGGCTGACTTTTTACTTTTGTTGATTGTTTTCTTTGCTGTACAGAAGCTTTTAATCTTGATGTAGTCCCAATAGATAATGATTGCTTTTGTTTCCCTTGCCTTTGGCAACAACTTTAGTAAAAAGTTTCTGTGACCAAGTTCAAAGAGGTTTCTGCCTGTATTCTGCTCTAAGGCTTTCATAGTTTTTTATTTCACATTGAGGTACTTCCTCCATTCTGAATTTATTTTTCTGTATGAAATAAGAAAGTGATGGAATTTCATACTTCTTCATGTGGCTGTCCAGTTTCCACATCATTTGTTGAAAGACTCTTTTTTCCACCAGATAGTCTTTACTACTTTTTTGCAGAAGACTTGCAGATCCATTTCTTGGTTTTCTATTCTTTCCATTGATTTATGTGTCTGTTTTTATGCCAGTACCATATTGTCTTCATGACTACACCTATGTAATATAACGATACACAGAATCATGATGCCTCCTGTTTTGTTTCTTTTTCAGGATGGTTTTTGCTATTCTGGGCTTTTTGTGGTTCATACAAATTTTAGGATTGTTTGTTCTACCTGCTAGTGGTATTTTGAGATGCATTGCATTAAAAGTGTAGATTGCATTGGAGAGTATAGACATTTCCATAATAGTTTTTCTTCCAATTCATGAGAATGGAATGATTTTCCATTTCTTTGTGTCTTCTTCAATTTCTTTCATAAGTGTTCTGAAGTTTTCAGAGTTGGTATCTTATTCTTTAGAGTGCAATTGCAAATGGGATTGATTCCTTGATTTCCTTGTCTGCTGCTCTGTTATTGGTGTATAGAAATGCAAGAGATTTTTGCACATGATTTACTCTATCGATTTTGCTGAATTCATGTAATACTTCTACAAATTTTTGTGGAATATTTTGGATTTTGTACATAGAGTACCATGTCATCTGCAAATAGGGAAATTTGATTTCTTCTTTCCTGGTTTAGATGCGTTTTATTTATTTTTTTTTTTTGTTTTATTATTGCTGAGACTAAGACTTCCAATACTATATTAAATGGTGAACATCCTTGTCTTGTTACAACCATAGGGGAAAGATTCTCATTTTTCATCCACTTAGGATATTAGCTTTGTGTCTTTCACATATGTTGTTTGTGATGTTGAAGTATATTCCCCTATCTGTACTTTGTTGCAAATTTTTATCAAGAACAGATGCTGCATTTTGTCAAATGGTTTTTTTCTGTGCCTATTGAGAGACTCATGTGGTTGTTATCCTTACTTTAATTAATATGGTGTGTCATAGTGATGTGAGCCCTGTAACAAAGGAATAAATTTCACTTGATCGTGGTGAATAGTTATTTTAATGTACTATTTATTCCTATTTGCTGGTATCTTGTTAAGAATTTTTGCATCCATGATCATTCAGGATATTATAATGTAATTCCACTCTTTAGTGGGGGCTTCTAAAAATTCTGGCTCCTTAGAATGAGTTTAAAGTTTTACTTCTATTTCTATTTTTGTAACAGTTTGAAAAGAATAGCTATTAACTCTTCCTTAAATGTACTTTTTGCAGATGACATGATACTCTACATGGAAAACCTGAATGACTCCACCAGACGCCTTCTAGAACTGATCCATAATTTCAGCAAAGTCACAGGATACAAAATCAATGTACAGAAATCGGCTGCATTTTTATACACCAATAATGAAGCAACAGAAAGAGAAGTCAAGAAACTGATCCCATTCACAATTGCACCCAAAACCATAAAATACCTAGGAATAAACCTAACCAAAGATGTAAAAGATCCATAGGATGAAAACTATAGAAAAATTATGAAGGAAATTGAAGGAGACACCAAGAAATGGAAAAACAGTCCATTCTCATGAATCGGAAGAATAAACGTTGTTAAAATGTCGTTAATACCCAAAGCAATCTACACATTCAGTGAAATCCCAATCAAAATTGCACTAGCATGCTTCTCAAAGCTAGAACAAACTATCCTAAAATTTGCATGGAACCACAAAAAAACCTGAATAGTCAAAGTAATATTGAAGAAGAAAACCAAAACGAGAGGCATCACAATCCCCGACTTTAGCCTCTACTACAAAGCTGTCATCATCAAAACAGTATGGCATTGGCACAAAAACAGACACATGGACCAATGGAATAGAATAGAGAGCCCAGAACTGGACCCACAAACAGATGGCCAATTAATTTTTGACAAAGCAGGAAAGAGTATCCAATGGAAAAAAGACAACCTCTTTATCAAGTGGTGCTAGGAGAGCTGGACAGCAACATGCAAAAGAATGAAACTAGACCAGTTTCATACATCATACACAAAAGTAAACTCAAAATGGATGAAGGACCTGAGTGTGAGACAGGAAACCATCAAAACCCTCGGGGAGAAAGCAGGAAATAGCCTCCTTGACCTCAACTGCAGCAATTTCCTTCTCGACACACTCCCAAAGGCAAGGGAATCAAGAACAGAAATGAACTATTGGGACCCCATCAAGATAAAAAGCTCCTGCACTGCAAAGAAAACAATTAAGAAAACTTATAGGCAACCGAGGGAATGGGAAAAGATAGTTGCAAATGACATCAGATAAAGGGCTAGTATCCAAAATCTACAGGGAACTCACCAAACGCCACACCCGAAAAACGAATAATCCAGTGAAGAAATGGGCAGAAGACCTGAACAGACACTTCTCCAAAGAGGACATCCAGATGGCCAAGCGACACATGAAACAATGTTTAGCGTTACTCATCATCAGAGAAATACAAATCAAAACCACACTGAGATACCTCACGCTGGCCAGAGTAGCTTCAATGAACAAATCAAGAGACTATAGATGCTGGCAAGGATGTAGAGAGATGTGCAGCCTCCTACACTGTTGGTGGGAATGTGAACTGGTACGCCTCTCTGGAAAACAATGTGGAGGTTCCTCAAAAAACTTTCAGTAGAACTCCCCGATGACCCAGCAATAGCACTGCTGGGATTTTACCCAAGGGATAAAGAAATGTTGATGCATAGGGGCACATGTACCCCAATGTTCATAGTGGCATTTTCAACAATAACACAAATCATTGAAAGAACCTAAATGTCCATCAAGTGATGAATGGATCAAGAAGATGTGGTTTCTATATACAATGAAATGCTATGTGGCAATGAGAAAGAATGAAATCTGGTCATATGTAGCAAAGTGGAGGGACCTCGAGGGTGTTATGCTAAGCGAAATAAGTCAGGTGGAGAAAGACAGATACCAGATTTTTGTACTCATAGATCTAACAGGAGAAACCTAATGGAGGACCATGAGGAAGGGAAGGTGGGGGGAAAGAGTTAGGGAGATTGAGGGAGGCAAATCATGAGAGACTCCTGAATACTGAAAACTAACTGAGGGATGATGGGGGAGGGCGAACGGGAAAGGTGGGTGATGGTCATGGAGGAGGGCACTTGTGCGGAAGAGCACTGGGTGTTATATGGAAACAGACTGACAATAAACTATAAATTAGAAAAATAAGAATAAATAAATGTCTGGCAGAATTCCCTGGGGAATCATCTGGGTCATTATTCCTGTTTGTTGAGAGATTTCTGATTATTGATTCAGTTTCTTTGCTGTTATTTGTTTGTTCAAGTTTTCTATTTCTTCCTGTTTCAGTGTTGGTAGTGTGTGAGTTTTGGGGAATTTGTCAATTTTCTCCAGACCACCCAGTTTCTTGCATATAATTTTTCATAGTATTTTCTTATAATTGACTTTCTGTACTGTTGGTTGTGATTTTTCCTCTTTCATCATGATTTTATCTCTTTGGGTATTTGCATTTTCTTTTGGTAAGTCTGGCCTGGTGTTTATTAAATTTGTTTGTTCTTTTAAAGAAACAGATTTTAGTTCCATTGATCTGATTTACTGTTTTTTGTTTGTTTGTTTCTACATCACATATTTCTATTCTGATCTTTATTTCTTCCCTTATTTAGGTTTTATTTTCTGTTCTCTTTTTAGCTCCTTTAGTTAGTTTAGGTTGTGTTTTACAGACCTTTCTTGTTTCTTGAGATAGGCCTAAATTGAAATATATTTCCCTCTTAGGACTGCCTTTCCTGCATCCTAAAGGTTTTGGACTGTTGTGTTTTCATTTTCATTTACATCCATTTATTTTTTTTATTTATTCTTTAAGTTAATGGTTAATCCATTCATTCTTTAGTAAGATGGTCTTTAACCTGCATGTATTTGAGGGCTTTCCAATTTTTTTTCTTGTGACTGACCTCAAATTTTATAGTGTTATGATCTCAAAATATGCATGACATGATCTAGATCATTTGGTACTTGTTGAGAGCTGTTTTGTGACCCAATATGTGATCTACTCTGGAGAATGTTGCATGTGCACTCAAGAAAAAAAATATATTCTGTTTCATTAGGATGAAATGTTTTTAATATGTGTTAAGTCCTCTGGTCCAATGTGTCATTCAAACCTATTGTTTTTCTTTTTATTTTCTGCCTAGATGATCTCTCTATTGCTGTAAGTGTAGTATTAATGTTTCCTACTATTATTGTATTATTATCCATGAGTGTTTTCTTTGTTTATGTTTGTTATTAATTGATTCATATATTTGCATGCTTCCAAATTTTAGTCATACAAATTTTCAATTTTTAAATTATCCCGATGGATAGACCACCTAATTATGCTATAATTCCCTTCTTCATCTCTTATACAGCCTTTGTTTCAAAATTCAGTTTGTGTATGGCTACTCTGGCTTTCTTTCTGGAATGATAGATGGTTCTCTATCCCATCATTTTCAATCTGCAGGTGTCTTTAGGTCTAATATGAGTCTTGAAGGTTGCATATAAATGGATCTTGTTTTTCATTTTTTCTGATACCCTATTCCTTTCCATAGGGTATCAGATTGGAACATTTAGTCCATTTACACTCAGTGTGATTGTTGAAAGGTATGAATTTAGTGCCATTTGTTTGCCTGTAAAGTTAGTGTTTCTGGTGATGTTCTCTGGTCCTTTTCAGCCTTTGTTGTTTTTGCTCTTATGTATTCCCCCCCCCTTTTTTTTCTTCCCCTATTTATGTCCCTTAAAACTTCTTGGAATGCTGTTTTAGTGGTCACAAACTCCTTTAGTTTGTGTTTGAGAAACTCTTTACCTTTATCTTTATTCTGAATAATAGCCTTGCAGGATAGAGTATTCTTGGCTGCATTGTTTTCCATTTAGCAAATGGAATATATCTTGCCACTCCTTTTGGTCTGCTAAGATTCTGTGGATAGATGTGCTGCAAACCTTACCTATTCTCCCTCACAGGTTAAGAAGGATTTCCCCTTGCTGCTTTTAGGATTCTTTCCTTGTCTGTGTATTTTGTGAATTTGACTATGAAATGTCTTGGCGATGGCTAGCTTTTGTTTAATTTAATGCGAGTTCTCTGTACTTCTTGGATATTGATAACTGCATCCTTCCCCAGATTAGGGAGGTTTTCAGGTTTAATTAGGTCACATAAACCTTCTGCTGCTTTTTCTCTCTCTTCATCTTCTGGGACTTCTATGATAAATTACTGTGTTTCTTAAATATGCCGTTGTGATCACTGATCTTTCCCTCTCTATTCTTTCCACTTTTATTGTTTTCCATAATTGTATCTTCAATATAACTAATTAACCCCTTTAACTCATTCATTCTTGTTTTTATGCCTTCCATCTGGATTTGCATCTCAGTTATAGCAATTTTTTTCAGCCTGACTAGATTTTAGTTCTTACACCTCTGCAGAAAGGGATTTTCACATGTCTTCTATCCTTTATTCAAGTCCAGCTATTGTCTTCATAATTGTTACTCCAAATTTTAGTTCAGACACCTTACTTATATCTGCATTGATTAAATCCCTGCCTTTCATTTTCTCTTATTCTTTCTTTTGATGTGAATTCCTCTGTCCTGTCATTTTGGAGGAAGAAAAGAACAATAATAATTGAAATAAAAATTTTAAAAAATTTTTTAAATAAAATAAAGGAAGCTAGACCCTAGGTGTGAGGGGTGCCTGGGTGGTTCAGTTGGATAAGTGTCAGGCTCTTGATCTCACCTCAGGTCATGATCTCATAGTTTGTGGGACTATGGTCTGGAATTGTGGAGCCTACTTGGGGTACTCTTGCTCCCTCTCTCTCTGCTCCTCCCCATCTTGCACACTCTCTTTCTCTCAAAATAAATTTCAAAAGAAAGAAAAAAGAAGAGGGGGGCAAGATGGTGGAGAAAGAGGGAGTTCTGTAGTCTTTGCCTGCCCACATCTATTAAACTGAGAATGATCAAAGAGACTATACTCTGATATGCAAGAGTGAGAGGAGAATATAAAGACTCCAGAAAGAAGACAACCCCAAAGATGCTTGAGTGAGTGAGTTTGAACTGGGGAAATTAAAAAAAAAGTGGGCCCCGGAGGCGAAGAGGGAAGGGAGCCCAGCCTAACAAAGGGAAGGTGCGTGATGCACCAGAGAGACGTGGGGGGGGGGAGGGGGGGGAGGAGAGAGAGAGAGAGACTGAAAATGCTCATAGAATGGTCCCTAGAGAAGAGATAAAGAACTCACCCCATGACAGAAAGAGATAATGTCACCCCATATATAACCACTGGGCATGGGGAGAGATATCCGTCTGATCTAGCTGGTGAATCCTTCCTTGGGCTCAGCAGCAGCACCCATTCCAGGCGGCACCAGGAGAGAAAGCCCCCGTGCCCTCCCCTTGAGAGACCCCTGCTGGGAGGTTCCTGCATGAGTCAGAGCGTGTCTCGTCTGTGATAACATTAAAGTGCATGGACTAGGATTTGGAAGCTAAGTGGAGATTGGAAGTGTGGTTTGGCTCACCGGGGCACAGGGAGATCAAATTCAAAAGAGAAGCTTGCAACGTTTGGTTTGAGCAGAGCATGGGACGCCACCATTTTTCTCCCAGCAACCACCAAGGCGGGGCCTCCAAGAGAAGTCTCTGAGACCTACCTACACCGAACTACGCCCATCCACGTGGTAGAGTTGCCCTCCCCCACAATTTTTTCTTTTCCCCTTTTCTTTTCTTTTTTTTTTCTCTTGCCATCCAGATATATTTTCCCTTATCTCATTTTTATCTTTCCCCTTGGTTGGTTATATGCTTTTAGACTGTCCACAGTCTTTTGTTTTCTCTGTCCCTGCCACCACTTTTTCCTTTTACTCTGTTTCTCTCCTTTCCTTTCTTTTCTTTTCTTTTCTTGTCATCTCTTGTCTTGTCTTTTCTTCCTTTCTTTTCCTTTTCTACCTTTCGCCTTTTGGTTTGCTTGTTTGTTTGATTTGTCTATCATTTCCATGCTTTTGTTCCCTGTGTTTGTCTGTTTTCCTTTTCAGGGCTACCTGAAGAAAAGAAGCCAAAGTACACATGCTGGAGAGTCCCAAATATCACAGAGTAGGGAAATAAAATAACCAGAGGCACAACAAAAGAAACCTAGAGACACCATTAAAAAACACTTCCTGAAATGACAGGCCCTGGACAGTCAATGAGACTCCTTTAATAGAGCAATTCTAACAGGTGCACAGTGCATAATCAGCTTTTAAAACTAACAAGAGATAGAAAGCTAGCTAAAATGATGAAACAAAAGAACTCTTCCCTGAATAATCTCCAGGAAGAAGTCAAGCTACAGAACTGCTCAAAATAGGTCTAAACAACATATCTGAACAAGACTTTTAAAAACTTGTTATAAAATTAATCGCTGGGATTGAAAAAAGCATCAGAGAAGCAACTGGGACAATGAATAGGGACATTGAAAATAGGTGTGATGAGTTTAAAAAGGCTATAAATGAGGTGAATAATAAAATGGAGGCAGCCACCTCAAGTATTAAAGAGACAGAGAGGAGAATAGGTGAATTAGAAGATATAGCCATGGCAAAAGAGGAAGCTAAAAAAAGAGAGAGAAATTGATCCAGGAACAGGAAAGGAGATTTTGAGACCAGAGTGATACAATCAAACGGAACAACATCCGTATCATAGGAATCCTTGAAGAGGAAGAAACAGAGAGAGGTCCTGAAGGGATACTAGACCAAATTATAACTGAGAATTTCCCAAATCTGGGAAAAGAAATAGATGTTTAAATTCAAGACGCACAAAGAACCCCCTTAAGATGTAATATGAGTTGACCTCTGGCACGACTTTATCATAGTGAAATTGGCAAAATATAAAGATAAAGAGAGAATTCTGAAAGCAGCTAGGGAGAAAAGGGCCCAAATTTGAAAGAAAACCTATCAGAGTGGTTACAGACCTATCTAATGAAACTTGGCAGCCCAGAATGGAATGGCAGGAAATCTTCAATGGGATGAACAGAAAAAAACATGCAGCCAAGAATCCTTTATCCAGCAAGCCTGTCATTCAAAATAGGAGAGATAAAGATGTTCCCAAATAAACAAAAGATGAGAGAATTCATCACCACCAAACCAGCCCTACAAGATATCCTCAGAGGGACTCTATGAGGGAAAAGTTGCAAAGAATATAAGGTGCCAGAGACACCATTATAAACATGAATTCTAGATAGAACACTATAAATCTAAACCCACATTTTTCAATAATAACACTGAATGTCAATGGACTGAATGCTCCAACCAAACGACACAGGGTAGCAGAATGGATTTAAAAAAAAATCTATCTATTTTCTGTCTACAAGAGACTCACCTTAGACCTAAAGACACCTTCAGATTGAAAATAAAGGGATGGAGAAATATCTATCATGCAACTGGAAGCTGAAAGAAAGCTGGAGTAATCATACTTATATCAGAAAAACTGGACTTTAAAATAAAGGCAGTAACAAGAGATGAAGAAGGACATTATATAATAATTACAGGGTCTCTCCGTCAGGAAGAGCTAATTATAAACATCTATGCACCAAATTCGGGAGTGCCCAAATACATAAAACAAATAATCACAGACAGAAACATTCTTATTAATAAGAATGGGCTAATTGCCGGGGACATTAATACTCCACTGACATCAATGGATAATTCAACCAGACAGAAAGTCACTAAAGAAACAATAGACCTGAATGAGACACTGGAACAGTTGAAATTGATAGATATATTCAATTTGAGTGCACATGGCACATTCTCCAAGATAGATCATATACTGGAGCATAAAGCAGCCCTCCATAAATATAAATGAATTGAGATAATACCATGCACACTTTCAGATCACAGTGCTATGAAACTTGAAATTAATCACAGGAAAAAGTCTGGAAAACTTCCAAAAATGTAGAGGTTAAAAACCACCCTACGAAAGAATGAATGGGCTAATCAGGCAATTAGAGAAGAAATTTAAAAATATGTAGAAACAAATGAAAATTAAAATACAACAATCCAAACTCTCCAGGGCGCAGCAAACGCAGTCCTAAGAGGAAAGTTCATTGCAATCCAGGTCTATTTCAACAAACTAGAAAAAGCGCAAATTCAAAATCTAACAGAGCACCTACTGGAACAAGCAGAGGAGCAGCAAGATCACCCCAAACCCATGAGAAGAAAAGAAATAATAAAGATTAAGGCAGAAATAAACAATATAGAATAAAAAAAAAAGTCAAGCCGATCAATGAAGCCAAGAGTTGGATCTTTGAAAAACAAATTGATAAACCTCTAGCCAGGCTCCTCAGAAAGAAAAGAGAGAGCACCCAGATAGATGAAATCATGAATGAAAAAGGATCTATTACAACCAATCCCTTAGAAAAACGAGCAATCATTAGAGATAACTATGAAAAATTATATGCCACCAAACTGGACAACCGAGAAGAAATGGACAAATTCCTAAATCCACATGCACTACCAAAATTCAAATGGGAAGAGATAGAAAGCATGAATAGACCGATAACCAGTGAAGAAATTGAATCCATTATAAAAAAAATCTCCCAATGAATAAGAGCCCAGGGCCAGAAGGCTTCCCAGGGGAATTCTACCTGACATTTAAAGCAGAGCTCATACCCAGTCTTCTCAAACTATTCAAAAAAATAGAAATAGAAGGAAAACTTCCAAACTCATTCTACAAAGCCAGCATCACCTTGATACCCAAACCAGACAGAGACCCAGCAAAAAACGAGAAGTACAGACCAATATCCTTAATGACTACAGATGCAAAAATACTCAACAAGATACTGGGAAATTGAATTCAACAACGTATAAAAAATTATCCATCATGATCAAGGGGGATTCATTCCTGGGTTACAGGGCTGGTTCAATATTTGTAAATCCATCAATGTGATACATCACATTAACCAAAGAAAAGATAAAAACCATCTGATTCTGTTGGTAGATGCAGAAAAAGCATTTGACAAAATACAACATCCCTTCTTAATAAAAACTCTCGAGAAAGTTGAGATAGAAGGAACTTACTTAAACATCATAAAAGCCATTTATCAAAAGCTCACAGCTAATGTTATCCTCAATGGGGAAAACTGAGGGCTTTCCCCCTGAAATCTGGGACACGACAAGAATGTCCGCTCTCACCATTGTTGTTTACCATAGTGTTGGAAATAAAAGGCATCAGAATCAGCAAAAAAAAAAAGTCAAGCTTTCGCTTTTCGCAGATGACATGATACTCTACATGGAAAACCCAATCAACTCCATCAGAAGCCTTCTAGAACTTATCAATGAATTCAGTAATGTTGCAGAGTACAAAATCAACATACAGAAATCGGTAGCATTCTTATACACCAAAAACGAAGCAAGAGAAAAAGTCAAAAAAAACTGATCACATTCACAATTGCACAAAAAAAAAAACACACACACACACACACACACAAAATACCTAGGAATAAATATAACCAAAGATGTAAAATACCTGTATGCTAAAAACTACAGAACACTTATGAAGGAAATTGAAGAAGACACTAAGAAATGGAAAAACATTCCATGCTCATGGATTAGAAGAGTAAACATTGTTAAAATGTCTTTATTGCTCAAGCCAATTTACACATTCGATGCAATCCCCATCAAAGTTGCACCAGCATTCTTCTCAAAGCTAGAACAAACTATCTTTAAATTCGTATAGAACCACGAAAAACTCTAAATAGCCAAAGTAATATTGAAGAAGTAAACCAAAACGGGAGGCATCACAATCCCAGACTTTAGCCTCTACTACAAAGCTGTCATCATCAAGACAGTATGGTATTGGCACAGAAACAGACACATGGGACCAATGGAATAGAATAGAGAACCGAGAACTGAGCCCACAAGTGTATGGCCAATTAATCTTTGACAAAACAGGAAAGACTATCCAATGGAAAAAAGACAGCTTCTTCAACAGGTGGTGTTTGGAGAGCTTGACAGAAACATGTAGAAGAATGAAATTAGACCAGTTTCTGACACCATTCACAAAAATAAACTCAAAATGGTAAAGGACTGACTGTGAGACAGGAAACCATCAAAATCCTAGAGGAGAAAGCAGAAAACAGCCTCCTTGATCGCAATTTCCTCCTCGACCCATCCCCAAAGACAAGGGAATTAAGAACAAAATAAACTTTTGGGACCTCATCAAAATAAAAAGCTTCTGCAAGGCAAAGGAAACAATCAAAAAAACTAATAGGCAACTGACAGATTGGATAAAGATAGTGGAAAAAGGCATATCAGATAAAGGGCTAGTATCCAAAATCTACAAGGAACTCACTAAACTCCATACCTGAAAAACACATAATCCACTGAAGAAATAGTCACAAGATCTGAACAGACACTTTTCCAAAGAGGACATCCAGATGGCCAACAGGCACATGAAACTATGCTCAGTGTTATTCATCATCAGGGAAATACAAATCAAAACCACACTGAGATACCACCTCACACCAGTCAGAGTGGCTAAAATGAACAAATCAAGAGACTATAGATGCTGGCGAGGATGTGGACAAACAGGCATCCTCCTACACTATTGATGGCAATGTAAACTGGTGCAGCCGCTTTGGAAAACAGTGTGGAGGTTCCTCAGAAAATTATCAGTCAAACTCCCCTATGACCCAGCAATAGCACTGCTAGGGATTTACCAACAGAAGTGCTGATGCATAGGAGCACATGTACCCCAATATTCATAGCAGCACTTTCAGCAATAGCCAAATCATGAAAAGACCCTAAATGTCCAACACCTGATGAGTGGATCAAGAAGATGTGGTATATATATACAATGGAGTACTACATGGCAATGAGAAAGAATGAAATATGTCCATTGGTAGCAAAGTGGATGGACCTCGAGGGTGTCATGCTAAGCGAAATAAGTCAGGTGGAGAAGGACAGATACCATATGTTTGCACTCATAGGTCTAACAGGAGAAACCTAACAGAGTTCCACAGGGAGGGGAAGGTGGAAAGAGAGTTGGAGAGAGAGAGGGACACAAATCATGAGAGACTATTGAATACTGAAAACGAACCATGGACTGAAGGGGGAGGCAGAGGGGGAAGGGGTTAATGGTCATGGAGGAGGCACTTGTGGGGAGAAGCATTGGGTGTTGTTATAAGGAAACCAATTTGACAGTAAACTATTATAAAAAAAACTTTAAAAAAAGAAGTTAATAGCTAGGAATCAGAAAAGGCAGATTAGAAAGAAGCTGGGAATAACTGACAAACCAAACTGTAGTTTTTTATATCTGTTTACTGTAAGCACAGACTCAAACCATGCTTGGAACATTTACAGAGTATTTAATGGTCAGAAAATGCTGATGTACCTGAGAAGAGTACGTTCTTATGCCACAGAAGCTTTTAAATTTACTTGCTTGTTATTGAAAGAGTTTAGTTTTTGTGGATTATATAATTCATAGCAACAATGATGGATCATAGTTCATGTTGGTCTAAGTACTTACTTTGGAGTCATTTTCTCACTCATATCTAATTAAGATATTTGGCTCTCCTTTCACATAGTGAAAAAGTAATGCAATGTATGTTATGTGGCAATTACAAGGTCATTATTAGTATTTGCTTATTAATAAAACCTCATTACAAATTTTTTAATTTTTTTCTTTTTATTAATAGTTTATTGCCAAGTTGGTTTCCATATATCACCCAATGCTCCTCCCCACAAGTGCCTTCTTCCATGCCCATCACCCCGCTGCCTTCCTCCCCCACTTCAGCCCTTAGTTTGTTTTCAGTATTCAAGAGTCTCTCATGATTTGCCTCTCTCCCTCTCCTTAACTTTCTTCCCCCCCAGTCCCCCTTCCCCTTTCCTTGGTCCCCTGTTAGGTTTCTCCTATTAGGCCTATGACTGAAAACGCATGTTTTTTATGTTCAAAGTTTATTATCTGAAGTAATTTCCTACTATTCTGAGAAAATATATTGTAAATAGGCCACTATGATACATTTCTGCTACTTACCTATCACTTGTCTGCATAATTATCAGAGGTCTGTAATTTCTGATAAATTCCTTTGCCACAGGTAGATATACCCTCCTATTCTATGGCATAGTACTCGAGAATACCTGCTAAGAGCATGAAATCATGAGTCAATTGGTCCACAGTTAAAATACAAATTTAAGTAATAAAAGGGATAATTTACATTCATATTTCAAAATTGAAGTCAGATCACGTTTAATATTTTATTCTGAAAAGAATTCATATGATTCAAATGCAAAATATAAATTAATATTTTAAAAATGGGGGAAATTGGGGCACCTGGGTGGCTCAGTCAGTTGAGCGTTCCACTTCAGCTCAAGTCACGATCTCATAGTTCATGGGTTTGAGCCCCGCATCAGGCTCTGTGCTGGCAGCTCAGAGCCTGGAGCCTGTTTCCAGTTCTGTGTTCCCCTTTCTCTGCCCCCCACCCCCTGCCCATGGTATGTCTCTCTCTCTATCTCTCAAAAAAAAATGTTAAAAAAAAAAAGAAAAAAGGGGGAAATTAAGAACATACCTAAAGCAGACACACCTAATACTGACTTGTTTGGATTAAAATCACTAGATTGTATGAGAGTTTGGTTTTTAAAACACTGGAGGCACATAAAAGTGGGAATGATAATAATTACAGATGCATTTATATCTGTCTACCTATCAGTATGTTTGTATGTATTATGTATGCATGTATACAGTTTTAGATCTATGTGAGTTATTGGGTTTTTTGTTTTTTTTT